>CAEFZX010026714.1:0-29292 GCA_903066825.1 Alfaro cultratus
CTGGCAGTCAACTCCTCTTGAGCTCCAGGACTGATGAGATAATGTGAAACAGGTGTGCCAGACACCGGCACGCCCCTCCATGGAAGGCAGCCTCTGGCACCATCTGGTGGATGGTAGAAGTAGCAGCAGAAAGCCCACAAACCCAGGAACCCAACAGTTCAGAGTCGATAGGAAGACGGATGGAGCCAAATATAGTGAAATTCTGGAAGATAACCCATTAGAGACTACAAAAAAAAAACAAAAAAACAAGAGACTGGGGTGTGGTAAGCTCAAAACATTTTCAGGTATTAAAATGGCACAGCCAAAATCCAAAAATAAATTCAATTGAGAGGAAGTGGCGCAGCTCAAAAACTCCTATTAGTTCTTTTCATCCAATCTGTTTTGGAGTTATTTTGTAAAGACGAATGCAGAAACAAACACAGTGACCAGAGCTGCAAAGCTAAAAAGTTTTCATCTTTTATTTGAAGTTTTGAATTGACGGGGCCAACTACTAAGCCACAATCTTAAGAGCTGTGCACACAATCTATTTAAATACCATATTTTATTTTTGTTACACTTCACTATTCCAAACTACTTTGCATCTTTATGTTAAGGCTGGTTGTATTGATCTAAGTATCGACACTATCAATAGTATCGGTTTCAGACCAATGTTAGCACGATAAGATCAATAATATGTTCACATTTTCTCTTCTGTATGTCCAGCAAATTGTTCGAGTTTCGCCACAGAGTTCATGCCGGAGTTCATGTCAAATATCAAGAGCTTTCATTTTTAATTTGAGAGAGGGATTTCATACCTTTGTAATGTGTGAACTGAATCTGCCTGCTTATTTTCAAATGTAATCTGCTTAATTCCCTCATAAGTGCAGATTTATTATTATCTATTCAGCCAGGTGAAAAACATCTCAAAAACATATATCTATGTAAAGGTATATATTTACCTCAAACCTGAACTATGGGTGAATATTAATGATTGAAGGAAAATTTGTCTTGCTATTCAAGTTATATGCAGCTACAGACTCAGGTATCCTAATAAACAATTGTATGAAGTATAAAGTCACAAGGGAATTATGTTATTTCTGTACTGCTACATTGTCTTCTATTATAGTCCTTTAATAAAAAAAAACTTTTCCTGCATTTTATCATAATCAACTAACTGAAGTTGAATGACCAAATAATTTCAATATATATATATTTTAAGTATTGCTATCAGTTTTAGTGTCAGTGATGCTAATCCTGTATTTACCTGGATCTATACCAAAATGTATTAGATCTACACCAAAATTCTCAGTATAGCACACCCCTACAGTCTTTTACGTAAAAAGTGAAATGATGCAAAATGACAAAATATAAAACGGTTTACGAGATGGTAATACTTTTTCAACGCACTGAAAGCGCACACCAAATAATCTTTAAGATCTACAGGATGTTCGTCTTAGGAACAGAAGTGAGAGCTTCATTGTCTTTCTTCCTCTCATTTGAGCTCTGATGATAACTCAGCCCTTCAGCTTCCCTCAGCTGCTCTCTGGGAGATTTCACCCAGACCTAATACCAGATGGAACATGGAGTTTCTTGAGCATGTCCCGGTTCTGCCCAGAGACTTACTTCCCAGCAGTTGCTCTGGGTTTCTTCAGTCCCATGGCGGCAGTCTCAGGAGGTGTTGCTGTGAGATCTCTGGTTCACCTAACTTGCGCCTGTTGGTGTGAAGGACCTGCAGCCTGCCCTCCAGGCCTCCTGATATTCACATGCTGTCATGGCGGATGAGGCCATTTTCCCCCAGGAAGAAACTAATTCTGGTTATCCGTGTCTAGGACTTTATTCCTTCAGTTACTGTCCAAAAACCTGTGACCACAGGTGAGGGTGAGAACAAAGACTTGAGAGGTGGGAAATTAAAATTAGGCTCAGAGCCTCTGCTTCCTGGCCACAAAGACACTGCCACAGTCGTACCAAACTGACATCCAATTTCATTTTCTGTTTCAAGAAGAAAGTTGTTGTGTTAGATGTCAAAGTACAAGTCAGCGTCCTCACACTGGTGGAAAAAAAAAAAATAAAAATCCTGCCACAAGTGGACAAACAGTTATTCTAAACACAGGAGAAATTACAGATTTTCTTTCATTGGTCATTCAGTTTCAGGGATTTCACCCATCTTGAAGCTGAGGGTTCACTCAGCTTCAATCAGAACATTTCCCTTTCCTAAACCGTCATGAAATACTCCATGACACACTACAAAGGAGTTCTAGCTAGTTGATAGTCACTCTGCCTCCTTTATGTCTATTGCCCACTTGATGGCACAGTGGAGCAAATGACTCATCATAGTGCTTAGTCAAATGAGTGGACCAGTTGGAATCACAGTAAATATTAACTAATCTTCTCCTTTTTAAAGAAACGCACTGGCAGCAGTCAGGCTAAGGTTGTTTCGTCCACGGCCAAAGCAAAGCTGTCAACCAGTTAGATAAAAACTGAGGTAAAAGTGAAACCTGCTATTGGACTGTTATCCAAACATGTGTGCATGTTTGTGTCTGCTGAGTGGGTTTAAAAAAAAAAAACACAATAAATTTTAACCTGCATACACAATTCTTGTTTCGTAAAGTCATTGATGCTACGTAATATATTATCATTTCAAACCATAAAAACAACTGTTCAAGTGAATCATTACATTAATAATTAAAATGATATTATCATCCCTGTCAGGATGATAATGCTTGCATGGAAACTTCTATCCAGAGTTGAATATGAAATACAATAATGATCTTTTAAAAAATCAACTTGTGAAAATATCGATGAGAACATGTTAGAAGCTAGTACGTCTGTAGTGCTCATGAGGATTTCTCCACTAATTATTGAGGACGGCATAAATTATTTTTGACATGATGGACAAATTATGTATATTTAAACTTTTACTCCTTTTGCTTTATTAGGACTCAAAAGGTGCTGGTGTAAAGTAGTAGGCATCTTGGCATTATACTGCAGGTACAATGCCAACATTTGCATTTGTCATGACTGTCAACTAAGTTAAGGCATAAACACATCTGAAAGCAAAGGATGGAGAACGGAAAGCCAAAAGAGACAGGTTGTTACAGCTAGACTGCATTAAAAAATGGAAAAATCTATGAGCATAGGCTGCCAAATGTGTAATAATTACTATGTTTTGTTGTAGCTTCAGCTTCTGCAACCAACAACATGAAGTAGATAAAGGAGAAAGACACTAAATGAAGTGCTTGATGGACGTAGTGAGTGGCGAGATTCCCAAAACAGTGATGGAGGCAGTGACTGTGTGACAGCAATAAGGAGCGTTCGCAAAAATCCTTTCGCTGCATCTTCCAAACTGACAGGCATGGGAGTGTCTCAGGCCGGACTTTTCTGAAACACGCACGACAACGTTCTCGTGTGCTGCTGATTCGTGTCCATTTAATGGTGGGTATTGTAGTGTCCTCTGACATTTCCACATTTTACACTGTACTTGAAAATGGTGGACAGGAAATTTATAGATACAATAAAGTACAGTTGCTACTGTTATGCCTGCCAGTAATTCTGATGAGGATGATGATGATACGGACTGTGAGAGCTTTGAAGAACAGACTTTGAGGCCAACTCTAGCAAGTTATAGGGACCTTGTACTCCTGATTTTCGTGTTTTACAGTAATTTCCTACAGTTTGGACTGTAAATTGATAGGATTTCTTTTGCTAATAAAAGTGATTTGAAGTCAAATTTGGATATTTTTTGTAAGCATTGTTACAATGATCTGCTGGAATAGTTTTAAAGAAATGTATTGATGTGAATGCAAAACATTTTCCTCCATGAGTTTTGAGTAGTCACTCTGTTCAGACAAAATCAAGAACATTGTGTAATTATTAGGAATTATCATGAAATATTAAAACACAAGGAAACAAATATCAGAAAATATTCTGGAATATTGAGGAATTAGATTCCCTAGTGTTTGAACCGGCCGAACAGCATATAGTTAATGTTTCCGTTGCCTAGACGACTCAAAATGCTCAATGAAACATGTTGAGACAGTCAGCCAGAAAAAAACAAATATTCACACAAATTACAAATCATCTGTTTGTGGTTTTAAAGATTTTTATCATTACTTTTGGCAATGATTCCTCAATAAAAACAGCCATCAGCGATTTGGGAAAATGCAAGACAACAGCGACATGGCAAAAAGTCGACCCTTGTCTAAACTTAATGAAAAGGTGTGACAAAAAGAGAATCAGTGCAAAGAGGAACCGTGGAAACATCATGTTTCCTACAAAGTCTGCTTGTGCTCTTCCACAATCTTCTTTAATCTCTATTTCAGGCCAACGGGTTAGGATTGAGAAACAGAAGCTTTTTCATCCAAAGATAATATCCAGGTCTGGATAAAATCTTCTAAAAACTTTGTGGTAGAATATTCCATCGTGTTATTTGTTCATCATCTCCCTCCAAGCAGATGTGAATTATGAAATCGAATCAAAAGACGATTCAACAAAGTGTCCACTCCTATGCATTCAATTTATTGCATGCACCCTTTATTTATGTATTTATTTATTCTAACACATACATTTGTTATAAAATTATTTATCTTGGCCTCATTTATTTATTTTTTTTTACCTCAAAATAAAAAACCTGGCCCTTTTTCCAAGAGCGTGTAAACTTTTCTTGAGGTACTGTGTCATACTACATTCCAGATGGCCCAACACAAACATTTTAAAGAACAGTGGTCAGTCTGTACAGCTCTGGGGTTTGAGTCGAGCTGCTTAAGCTCAAGGTAGAATCGTACATTTTGCCAGTCGGCCCTGCAGTGCACCAAGTCCTTAATTTACCTTCCAAATTCCCCAGTCTGCCAACCTCACGCTGCAGTCCTCCTGTGCATGAAACTACACGCACCTATGCACAACACACCACAGCAAGCACTTAGATAAAATATGGAGTGTCTCTCCCTGTTTCCTTCCTCTCTTTGTCACAAGCACACAAAGCTACACACTCAGTCCTTGTTTCCCGATGAACCCACTTCACCCGTTTGACGCACTCCATTTTAACGGCCTTGAAAAGCTAAATGGTGTGAAGTTGAGTGTTGGTCCATCTGTCCCCTAGGTGTTTGGAAGGATGAAAAAGAGGGTGAGCGTTGGGAGGAATGAGGGGGAGGGAAGGGTTGGAAGAAGAAAAAGGAAGGGAAGGATTGGGGTCAAGACCATTAATATGAATCACCAGCAGAACCCCACAGCGGTTCCATCTGTGGCTGTACAGAGCCCAGAAACAATTCACAGCCCAGACAATGAGACATTAAAAGGTGAACGGGTGCAAAACATATCTATGCATGAATTCCTGACAGATTCAGCTCATGTTAAGGATTTCCATTACATTGCTATCTGTTCTCCATTATTGCGCCGAGGGCAGTACAGTAGGAAGTACAGCTTGTAAATCAAGTGTTGCTATGTTCCTATGCAGTTCTCTGATTTCCTGCACTTACCATTTGACAGAATTGAAGGAAAGACAGTTGAGAGAGGTTTTGTTTACGTTTATTCAAAACAACATGAGGTGGAAAGGTCAGACGGCTGGTGATGAAATCAATATTCTCCTCTTATGGATACTTTAAAGATCAAATACCCTCAGGCTGAGACTTCTCTTTTTCTTTTTTCACCCTTCTCTTTCTCTCTGACACACACACGTTTGTATTTCTACGCATATTAGGACTTTACATTGACTTCTGCTCATTTTACTAACTAGATACCCAGATATTTTCCCCAAATCCTAGCCATTACTCATCTATTTCTTACCCTAACCTAAAAAGCAAAACTGAAAATGATTCAGTTTGTACTCTAAAAAACTGAAATCTTGAATTTCCAACATGGCATACTGAATCATCTATTCTGATGTTGATCCCTTTTTAAGCCCCACTTTGAAAAATATTAGGAAGCAAGAGCTTAGCCAAATGCAATAAAAAAATTTAAAAAAACCTGGCAAAAATTTCCATCTGTTTTTCTAAGTGTTTAGAAATCACTTTTGTAAAAATGACCTCTGGCTTCCAGTCCAGCAGACCACACAAGAGGTAAAAAAGATTAGCAGAACAAGGAGTCTGAATTGCCTGCTCCTTCTTGCAATAAAAGGCTTCTTAAAACTCATTTCGCCAATAATTAATGTCTTGGCATTGCAGTGCCAACTTCCTAGGTGAAACATCCTGTATAGAGCAGAGGATTATTTTAAGGACACAGCTTCACTTCTTCATCACAGGCTACCAAGAGACTGACATGTCATTAGATCCTACATGAACTATTCTTTTCTTCATGTTGTGAATCCAAAGGTATGATGCTAGACACCAAAATAAATGAGCTCTTAATTAGGACCAAGCAGCTAAGCGCTGCAAAGGCCTATTGTAATCATACTGTTTCTTCTTCTTTTTACTATGCTTCCATCAAATGAATTAGCTTTTAGGGGCTTTATCATATTCAAAGACTCACTAAAGTTGGTGGACGTGTCAAGTCTGCGTGAAAATTACGTATTTTAAGGTCGTCGCAAAAATTGCAACAGAAACGGCTCAACAGCAACTGGCAACTTTCAAAATACCGTCTACATTAACCTTATTTCAGACGTGAAATTTGATAAATTTATAGAGCTCCCCAAGACACACAGAAAATTAAATTAATATCATAGTGCAAGTCAAACAGGAACTTGGCTATTTGGATTGAAGTTCCGATTTTGACCCCATTTTGGCCGTTTACAGCCTTTGCATTTGATTAAACTCCTCCAAGGGATTTTGATTGATCTGCTTCAAACTTGGCTGATTAAAAGTTATCAAAACGGTGAGCTTTCGTGCATGCTGAAGGGGCGTCCAGTTATTCACAAACTAGCAAAAGTATTTTAAAATCTAATCTCTGAGAGTCACACGGAGCCAGTGTAAAGAACTGGGCTGATGTGCTCTATCTTCCCGGTTTTATTGAGAATGTGAGCAGCGGTGCTCTGGTCCGCTATCGCTGTCTGACTGATTTTTTTTTTAGGCAAACCCATGAAGACACTATGGCCATTGGTTTGTTGTTTATGAGAGTCAGTCACAAAGAGCTTTTTCAAGCTCCAAATTTGCCAAAGACAATGTGTGAAAGACGAAGCTTTGGTCAGATGAAGCCAAAACTAAACTGTACTTTTGTTTATAATATATTCTGAAAATGATTTTCTTCCACTTTATAATCATGCAGTTATTTGCTTTGGTCTATTAAAACACATAAACAAAGTTTATTCATGTGTTGCTTTAATGCTTTGATGTATCAAAAGTGAAAAAAAAAATGTTTGAGGGTGTGAATACTTTTCCAAGGCACTGGAGTCATAATGCTTCCTAAAGGTATATAACATTCAAGCTTATGGAACAACAACACGGCCACAAAAGCTTACAGTCTGTATTTTAACCTGTAGCAATCATGAACATCTCATTAAAATGGGTTGCAATGTGAATATCATCTGTCAAGTTCAGCTTGAAAAATGTGGGAATACAAAATGTATCTTTCAACTTTCCTCAGACTGGAATAGGAGCATTTAAACATATTTACTTTAAAGTGAAGTTGCCATTAGCATGACTCAAACCACACTCCTCTGCTTTCCCTGGTATCCATTAATCATTTTGGTATTAGCTTGATTGATCTAGTTTCAATGACTTATAGTTGAAGTCCCCTGTTTTGACATGGACTTTCTAAATAAGCTAAAATAAATATGTATGTTTCACTCTACATGGCTTAATTTACTGTAAGGCTCAAAGTATATATATATATATATATATATATATATATATATATATATATATATATATTGCAGAGGGATACAAAATATGAGATGATAAAGCTCAGCGTAGATCGCTTGGTCTTGCCATCACAATTAATCTTCTTTCATCATAAAAAAAACCTGTCTTACTTAGGACAAGAATTTCAATTAAACATTCAATAATCATATTAAAGATAGTTCACTAATCCCAGCTTCGCTCCAGTGCTTCTACAATTTGGGGGTTGACTTGTTTTCTGCCTTATCTTAATGTCAATGGATGGGTGACATCAATTTCAGAAGTCATAATGTGTGTTTTACATGCAGAGCTCATCGTCTCAGGCTCTTAGCAAGTGGTTATCCACAACTCCAAAACTCCTGCAAGCTGAAAGGTTTGGATAGCTAACCAAATTAGCTTCTAATTAGGATTTACTTAGATTCTAGGCGTTTTAAGATAACATTAAGTAGCACTTTTTGTGTATATGACTATTAAAGGTGCTGATGAAAGTCCTGATGGTGTTTATCGAGGATGAGATCTCGACAACACAAATGATGAATCGCTCATCACACTTACCCATTTACAAAAATGCATTTTTACAATAACATATCTTTAACTGGAATAGACCAACACCACACTAAAAGGGACACTACATTTATTTACAAATTATAAACAAAACCGCTCTGGGAATTTCTTATGACACATGCAAAACCAGCTGTGTGTGTCATGCTTTAAATGTGTCATTATGCTTTGTCTTGTATTGTTAATGTATCACCAAATGGCTATGCCATCCTTTTTATCAAAATAAATAAATTCAATGATTCAGAGAGAATATTAAATGTTTTCTCTTTTTTTTCCATAAGTATATGGCACATTAATAATGACTAAATGAGATGGAAAAAAAAAGGCTCGTACTATAATCTGATCATAGAGCATCTCAAACTGCAGCCCTTCATTTTTACATGCGCCACATCCCTTATAAGTTTGGTCGGTAACGGATATGAGGAATAAATGACCTCTGTGGCGGAACGAGGACAAATGATCACAAACCATGAGGCAATGTTGTACATGTAGGCTAAGTTTAGATCCCTCTCTGTCCAGGATGGTAAAAAAACATTACCGGGCGTATTTAGGGAAGCTGTCAAAGCTTTCCTCTCCAGACTGTGCTCAATTCCAGCACCAGGGCCCCCAAGGGCTGGTGTCTGGGAATTAAAGCTGTCTCATTCTCTCCCACCCACCTGCCTGCACAGAAATTCACATAATCAAACACCCCTGTTGGCCACGACCCATCTGGTTTCTCTCTACGTCTGTGCTTCACAGTGTCTGATATGGGAGCGGAGCTGGTTAGTTGACAAAAATACATTTAATTACCCCCCAGCAAACCACCTACCTACCTTCCCAGACAGAAAAGCAAAAAAGGGACACACGCGTTTGGAGCGCCTGCACACACACTCCGTCTACAAGCCTTTCACCTTGCTTTCTGGCCTCCCTACCGTTTCATCACTTCTCCTGGTTCAACAGGTTTACGTAAGCGTCTTAGGGTGAAGAGAAATTTCACTCTGTTTGCACATACAGTATCTGTTCAGGCATGAATACACACAGACGTTCTCCACATATACAATCTTCAGTCGGTGCTTGTCCAGAAGCGGTTTTCAGGGAATGGGGAGAGGTCAGTTTGTGAAATAGCCAGTCCATCCACTTTAGCTTGTCAAAGTCTTCTTGGAGTGGATTGACTCTGACATGTCTGCTCAGCCTATCAATTAGGAGATGGTTACATAATGAGTTAGCTTTTGGTTCACTGGTCTGCACATGTGACATGAGGAGAGCAAAGATGTGGGAGCAAAGCCTAGCGGTGAGCATTTATTTTATAATTTTTTTTTTTGTACTTTAGCACTAGTAGTAGTGAAGCAAAAGTCTCTCTACTTTTGGTTCTCTAAAAAGCAAAAGTAGGTGCTGGAATATTAGATCTATGCATAAAAGTTTCAAATTAATCTAGCCAAAATTGCTGAAGTTCTGTTTTTGGGGGACACAGAAACTGCTGTGCACTCACAAGGCTTTATAATTGATGCAGAATGTGCAGGTAATATTGCAACACAATGAATTTTCATGTGTTCTGTAATGGAAAGGAACTTGGTCATGTGGTCATAACTTTGGCCTTGAGAGAACTAGTTTGCATTTTAATTGCGCCGCATCAATTTTCAATGCAAGCTTGAATCAATTGACTTTGTTTAACTTCAATATTTTAGCTGCGCTGCCCTTAAAATGTACTTTAAGATCTGCTTGTTGCACATTTAAGCTTGTCGTAGAGCAATGGTAGGGCTACATATTTTTAATGAATTGTGACACATAAGAAACAGATAGAAAACTGTATGCATTCCTCTGGGTCAATGATTTAAGGTTCTTTCATTTCTGACATGTTAACTTTCCAACTTATTCTGATCTTTATTTTATTTCTTTCTCGGCTGCAAGGATATTCTCACTGTATGTTGACCTTAAATAACAGATTTTACCCCAAAAAAATCTCACAAAAAAAAAGATTTTTCATCTTATTGCTTTGATTTAAAACTCGAAAGCAAAACTTATTCTTATGTCTTGAGAGTATTATAATTATTTTTGCCATCCTCCTCTAATGCAAGTAAAGGATACAATGCTTTAATTCAGTCATCATTTACTGTTTGTTATCGGCATACACTTTTACATCAGTGAACTCAGTAAGGTTATGCCGCTAAAACTAGAACTTCTTGAATTCATACCCTATAGATCAACTTCAATTAAAGCAGTTCTTCAAGTCCAGGTTCCCTCTAGTCCTCTCTAAAAGGTCACCTTTGCATAAAGGAATCATCTTTACAAGTAGTCAGTCAGCAGTCGGCTGCTTAAGATAATGGGCTGCTTGTAAAAAAGTCAAGCTTGTAGTTTTAAAACAGCATTATCTTAATAGGAGTAAGTGGTGGTGCTCCTTTCCATGCCATGACACGCTGATATTCACAGCCAAATGTGCCCGTTTTGTAAGTAGGTAAAAACTGTTGGTGTCTTCCTTCAGCCAATTGATTAATGGCATGCAGCAACAGGAGGGGGAGGAGTAGCACTGCGCTACTCTAGGCTCCAGAGAGAAAACCCTCCTCACTCTGACGCTTCCTCTGGCATCGAAAGGATTTTAAACAGGGTTACTCTCTTATGGAAATTTTATTTAGGTTTGAAACTTTTTAAAATTGTGTGTTCCTTGGTGGAGGCAACTGGTCTTTACCTATCATGAAAAAAACAATGCATCACTCTGGATGATATAACTATATACATTTACAGATTTGGGTGGTAGATACATTTACTTGAGGAAGGTCTTGGAAAAAATTTTACTTTGAGAGAACTTTTACTGCACCGTCTCTGTATTTGGGTCTCCAACATCACCAAAACATGTCAGGATAAGATATTAGTCAAAAACCCAAAGGGGCAGAATAGATGAATACACAAGTAGAAACTCATTTTGTCAGCACTATTTCAGCAGCACTACAGTCAACATGTCCACCTGACAGATTCACATAAGAATAAGGAAATTTTAACGATCATGTGTCAAAAATGCCACTCAAGCCAAAGACAGGTTTTGCTAGAATATTCAGCATCACCTTTCTGGTACCAACCATGACCTCTGTGCACCCTCACACAAATCCTAGCAATATGGTTCATTAAGGAGATTGTAATTTCAGGATGGCCACAGCTGCGATTATTCAAATAATTACTGATGCACGGTGATGTTTTCTGCCTTGAGGAGAAGCTCCACATTTTGTCACACACACACACACACACACACACACACACACACACACACACACACACACACACACACACACACACACACACACACGCCCCCAAACCCCCCCCACACACAAACTGCAAAGGACAACTTAGCTCAGGTAATGCTAAGCAATCTTGGCAGCGAGCCTTGGCACATTTACAGTCTTTTGCTATCAACACAGTCAAGCTGAAGGCTGATCTCACTGTGAGCTAGTGAGGAAGGTTGTCCTTGGCAAAGCTGGTGTACCAGCTACATACAAAAAATAAAGAGAGAGAGAGAAAAAAGAAATTATTCTTTTCCTAGATTCGAAGGGCTCACCAGTTGGTTTAGGGTTTTATTGATTCATACATGGCAAAGCGACAACCCTGTTACTTTGGCAAGCGATGGGCAGAGAAAGAGGAGGGGGAGAAAAAAAAGTTAGTTGGAATGAGCAACAATCCAAGGCTCATGGAGCAACAGATGCTGAATATTGTTCTCATTTATTCAGGGCCTGCTGTGTTAATGGCTGTGTAAATCTGCTGGTCTCTCAGAGTAGCAGAAAGCAGCTCTGGCAGGCCTCAACAATGGAGCCTAATTGGAGATAAGCCTGAACAACAAGCCTATAGTGTAGCCTCATAAATTACAGCTTCTACACTTCCCTTCATTCTTGCTCCACTTTTTTTCTTTTAACAATTCCAATAAAACCCTAAGTACAATTTAAATCTTTATCTTAAACGCCATGTCAATCTTTGCTTTTTGGTAGATCTGTATTGTTCTCATCCCTTTGGTAATGTCTCCATCTTGCAGTTCTCCATTCATCCCCCCATCTTTTCCCCTCTTTTTACTCCATGGCCCTGGCTTCCCCAGGATTGTAAAGAGGACTGTGCAGATTGAACAGTAAATTAAATTAATGTAGGCCATTTCTCAATCATTTTTCATCCTACTAAAATGATTAAGGCTGACGTAAGAAGTTCATTAAAACAGAAAACATTAGGCTCATTAAAAAGCCATTAAAACTATCGCAGAGAGGTGATTTATGCTGGAGTGCAACTGGGGGAGGAAATGACTGGGGAGAGAAGGGCGGCGAGGGGTGCGGCGGCTGGGTCCGAATGGAAGCGGATGGGAGAGAAGAGGAGGCAGATGATGGGGAGTCAGCTTTGTAAGAAAGGAGGCCACTAAGAGTGAACTCTGATGAATGTAAGAGGAATTGTGGCAAATGGAAACAGTGGGTGGCAAGCATTAGCTTTTAAGGGCCTGAGTCTTTCTTATTCTTTAAATAAAAATATGAGCTTTTGTTTTATTTTTTTTATTTTTTTTTTGACAGCGAAATGTTTTTTTCTTAATTTCTTCAGCTCAAGTTATTGAGTCAGGCTACTGTCCACCAAATGTGTGTAATGCTTAAGTGCATCAGTCTAGCCTGGATTCTGCTCTTTCCAATGGTATAAGTATCACTGTTCTAGATACAAACTCACCGAGCCGCCAGCCAAAGAGGAGGAACAATTAGGAGTCACATGTGAAGCTAAAAGGATAAACAACATCACACCCTTTGGTGTTTTGTTGTCAAAATCGGTGCTAAAGCATACATTTTCACTTGGCTCCCATAACTCATTTATTCCTGCATCACGCTGATGTGATTTCTGCCTGTTTTCAGATTTTTTCCCCTTTTTTTTTAGTCTCCTGGATACCATGAAAGGTGAATGATGTTGACTACATGATTTTTGCAAACATCCCCCAATGCCGTTGCCTGTAACTGTTCAATGGACGTGTCAATCATCCAAACTGGCCGACGGGATCCTGAGAAGCTACAATGTGCAACTTCTAACTGGATTACTGAACACAGACTGGATGGAGGATTGTTTTTTTTATCATCTTTAACATCTTATGAGAACGATATCAGGAAATATTAAGAAGATTTCTTCCTGCTGGAGGATTTGCTGGATATGTAGGCAGGTGATATTGAAGCCAGTCTGTGTCCTCTTGACTTTTCCTCAGATGAGAAGAGGTCACACTATTGTATCCATGGTATAAAACTACTTAATGTTTTTTATTAATGCTCTGTGAGGTTATGTATATCCATCTCGCTTGATATGCTCTAATATTGTAAAACTGTTTTGAATGCTGACTTCTTTGGTACACCGCTGTTTACTCAGCTATGTTTACTCTACTCATGTTCGTCTTTTCTTCTGAATTGAGGGAATATATTTTTACAGCATATATTATTATTTCATAAGCCTCTCCTTCAAATGATTTCACAGGGATGAAAATGAGTATTATTGCACTTATCGGTGCTAACCTCAAAGGCTGCATGTGATTGTTATTGCTGAAAATCTAGTTTAAAAACAGACTGCCAAATTTTTATTATTCTGCATTATAGACAGGTTGTGAATACAAAACATGGAGATTCTTAAGCTGCTGTCAAACTGTTTCCTTTTTTGCAACGTATGCCTGGAAAAAACAAAAATGTTGTGTTCACAGTGTCCCACTGTGTCAGGACCAAGTTTATTACTGTTTCTATGACAAAATTACCTTCTCATTATGTGTTTTATTTATATAATTAGATGATAATGATCGGACAAATTAAGTGGAAAACGACCCATAGCATGGGTTACACCTTCAGCTTTAAATCATTTGCATTTTAAGGCTTCGACTTAGCATAGCGTATTTTATTGCTGCAATATTTGAGTCGACGGATTCTATGACAGAGGGAAATATGCGTTATATACACGGCTTGTGAAAGCTGTGGTGTCCATGAAACCTCTGACTTATCTGTGGATGCTACATGAGTAAGAAGGCAATTTGAGAGAGCTGTTTTCCAATGCCCTTATTTGTTAATGTTATTATATTTATGATATGCAACAGTATGAAAGTGTTAGTTTACTAAACTACCACTTTCGCACGGTTTATTTGTAATAAAGTGGCAGTTTACTAAAAATATTGCTAGAATATTGCTGAATTCATTGATCAATTCAATACCATGGATTGTTTGATGATGTGAGATTGATGGATCATCACACCTCTTATTATGTGTTGATTTAGAAAAACATAAATGCTCATCTGAACTCTGAATGTCAAAATAGCTGGAGAGGAAAGAAAATTTGATAATCAGATAAGTATTAAAAAATTAAGCTGATTCTTCTGTAACATAAAGCCAAATTAGCAACAAGTTCAATATAGAAGAGGCATATCTTTGAGATCTAACCACATGGAGTACTTTCTTAAGTAAAAGTTAAACCCAATTAAAAACATAAGTCACATGACAAACGCATATATAGAATTAGAGTTTTGATCAGCGGTCAAAATGTGATTTGTTATAATGAGGGATTTAGAGTGGATGTGCTTCATTTTTGCTACTAGAAACAATCATTTATTCCAGCGCATAATTTTGACTGTGTATTTGTTTTAGGTTCATATTGTTGTGGATTTTATTAACTGTCAAAACTGCTGTTTATAAATAGATAACAAAAAATGTGTATTAAACATGCTAAGACTGAGATTATTTTTATAGTTTAAAAGCTATTTTTCATTAATATTTTGGTCAGAACCTCCTGAGAGTTTTGAAAAGCAAAAGTCCACATGAGAAAGTTAAACAATTACAGACTAATCACATATGATATGCCGCAGGCAGACTGGCACATTTAATCTCCACAATAGAACGCAAACAGGAAACAAACAAGTTCAATATTTAACAATTGCACAGATAAGTTACTGTCAAACTTCAGTAATAAGCAGCGAATGAGAACAGATATATAGGAAAATCTCAGTCTGTTGTATTAGCAAGAAAACGGATAAGTGTGCACTTGTGTAAAAATGTAGGCAGCAGCCTCCCTCTGACCTGCGCGCCTTCAACCCTGACAACTTATTCATTGTACAGGTTCACATCTAATGTCCCGTCCTTTGAGTTGACAGTATAAATGGGGAACGTTCAACCCGCTGTGGTTACCACAGAGCGACAGAAAGGGCGGAGTGGTTGAGCAGAATGTTTTGAAGTTATGTGGAGGAGCGGGCAGAGGTTCTGTTTTGGTTAGAATTTGGCTTTATCTGCTCGCCCAGCTGCCAAGGGCTCAGTCAACGGTCAGCCAGGTTTCTTGAGCTCTGCTCACAGAAAGACACTCAGCAGATTGGGTAGTTTGACTCCGCTCTCTCTCTGTCCAGCTGGAGAGAATGTGTTGCTAATAAGCGAGCTACTTTCGAGCAGATCTAACTGTGATACTGATGGTTCATTATTATTATTTATTTTTAAATTGGCTTAGAAAGAAGGTTGTGACTACAAAAGACAGCCACCAAATCACCCTGCTTTTGTAGTGCAGAACTCTTTTGAGCTGGAAGCTGAGCTCTGGTGTGTCTTGGCACGGACACACGGATTTGAAAGATGGTTCTCCATGGGTTAGGTTGGTTCCAGTGCATCTTGTGGGCGGTTGGTTAGACTGAGTTTTATGGTGTTTGGAGGCTGGATAAAGATGTTGGGCTTCTAGTTGTAGCAAGCCAAATCTGAACCCACTTGTCCTGCAGGGTAAGCCAGCTGCACTCCGCACTTATCTTGCAACAATATTTAGATGTGCTATATGTTTCATGTCAAAGGCACCTCCTATTGGTTCCTAGACTAAGTTTTTAAATATATCATACACCTCCTGTAATTACCCTTCCTGATTTGTTTGCACACAATTTTATTTCAACTAATTATGACTGATTTCTGTCATCATTTTTCAAATTTACTTTACTTACTGCAGTTGTAGTCTACGGTGGCCCTGGAGTGAAAAAGCACATCGACAAATCAATGTCAACATATTCAAAATCGCAGCATTGTAAGATGTTGCAATTATTGAGGCGGTGGAATAGAATTTTGTGTTTTGATTTTGTTTGTGTCGGTATTTTATCATGTGCTTTGTTTTTTGTAATGTTTGTAAAGTAAGTTGTTGTTTTTTTCTTCTTTTCAAAATGTGCTATATAAATAAAATTAGCTTACCTCAACTTACCTATGATTTTATTATAATATTTTTGGTGTGGACCCCAGGAAGAATAGTCATTACTGTGGTAGAGACTAATGAGGATCCTTAATTAAAAACAAAGAATAAACATTAACATCTTAAAAAACACAACAACAT
Organism: Alfaro cultratus; assembly: GCA_903066825.1. Classification (NCBI taxonomy): domain Eukaryota; kingdom Metazoa; phylum Chordata; class Actinopteri; order Cyprinodontiformes; family Poeciliidae; genus Alfaro; species Alfaro cultratus. Next base: position 16,590 of record CAEFZX010026714.1, read on the forward strand.
TAAGTTACCTGAAGAGGAAACTGTGTAAAAGATGACACATCGCTGATACATCTATTGTGATGGTAGCGTTATGACGGAGGCTTTGTTTTGCTGCAAGTGCTACTGGTGTGTGACTTAAAGCTGATGAGATAATGAAGGAGCGCTGCTTCAGATTTTTCTATTTTACCTCAAATCACCTCCAATCAGCACCGAGGCAACAATTTAGTTCAAAAGTTTTAGTTGTTCCAGCCAGTGTCCATATATGCCTCTGTAATGCACCAGAGTTCAATAATTCTCAAAAGTTGGGGCCTTTCTTCTCTAGAGACGAGAAAAATCCAGCCAGAAATTTTCCACAACCTCATTAATGTCCACAAAGAGCACAAGGTTTCTTCCCATTGTGGTAGAGAATATTATTTCTGGCCTATGTATTTGAGCCTGCACATAAAATATTGTTTTGTGTTGATTAGACAAAATCTATAACAACTGCAATTCTATGCACCTAATTTATATTCTCTACAATGATTGAAATGTTATATTTAATGCACAATGTTGTTAAAATACATTATTAAACTTCCAAGAATTAAACTGATGACGTTTGTATGACAAAGTTTGTGTTTTTGTCCTTTTATGTTTGTTGCAACACATTTTTATATTATTTTGTATTTCCTCTCTGTGTTTTTGCTTGCATGAACTTTTTATATTGTATGTCCAAATATTATAGAGCTAGCATTACTCATCAAAAAAAATAAATCCCTCGCGCATTATCCATTCTGATACTCTGATTTATTCACATATTCACTACTCTCTTTAAATATTGAAAATGCATACATATTGTTACTGTCAGATGCATAAAGCATGCCGAGCAGAGTTTGAAGGAATGGTACACTGCAGCTCTTTCGCTCCCTCTAGGTATGCTCAGCTTCACACTGTCCTTTGAAGAAAAAAGAAACCTTTACTTTACATGCAAATGGGCAACTGTGATTTCAAATAAACAAGCATATTCCGATTTAATGCTAATGCTTTCGTGCTTAAAAGAGAATTCCAAATGTGGCAGGCGCGGGGCAGCTGATGCTTTTAACATGAAGGGATCCTGTTGCCGACTCCCTAATTGTGTGCAAAGCTGCCAACTGTTTTTTGTCACTGCTTGTTTATTGTCTAACCATCCAACTGACAAAGAGATATTTTGATTCATTGGCAAACAGCTAGTTAGCAGTCTGCAGCCACGAGCGGAGATTTGGTGTGTGCTTTTGTGTGCGTGCGTGTTTATGTAAGGTTGAAGATGCTATGTGTGACTACTTTAGCTCCATACAAAGAGAATATATAAAAAGCTTCTTGATGGCCTCATAACTAATCTTCAAACTGGGTTACAGTTCAAAGCTACCCCATGGCTCCACCATATTATAACCATTCAATTAAATGTATGAATTCATGTTTATGTGTAAACAAAGAGAAATAGTGAGTTGATGTGTTCTTTCCCCCCCCCATTCTGATGGAAAATTTACACAAAATTACAAAAAATATTTGTATATCTTTGGAAAGTAAACAAAAAGTCACAAACACTTTTGGGACATGTTTATTGTTTATTGTTATTTAAAGTTATTAAAGAAGTCCAGTAGGTTTATCAGTCCTAAAGCATTGCATTTGTTGATTTGAACTTGTGAGCAGTGAGTTTCAAAAGTGAAACTCCTTCAGCATCTTCACATTTTTTCACAATGCAAGTACAAACCTGATTTGACTTCATTTGGATTTCAGGAAATGAACCAACACAAAGTGTTGAATATTTAGGAAATGGAAGGAACATTTACAAGAATGAAAACATTGAATAAAATGCATCTGAAAAATAAGACATATTAGCATCCAGCCTAGTTGGTCATGAAGCATCTAAGAAAACCCTCTTTAAGCAATGCCTTCAGGAAGTCACTTTGTTACTAGACAGACCTAATATCATTATAAATACAGCTGTTTAATTTAATAGAGAAGATATGTTAACAAATAGGATTGTGGAGGGTGAGGAAGACACCAGACATATCAGGAAACAAGTTGTGGAGAAGTTTGAAGCAGAGCTTGGTTATGAAACCATATCCCAAGATCTCAAACCCATAAGATGAAAATAAATAAATACTGTACATCACTTTTGTAAACTGTCAGAATAATACCAAAACTGGCATGTTGGGAAAAGATAAGACTAATCAGAAAAGCAGCCAAGAGGCTGGTAACTCTGGAGGAGCTGCAGAGATCCACACCTCTGTTGACAACTGCAGACGGGAGTCATTGTTGAAAGAAGGTCATAAAAAGTAGCATTTAAAGTTTAAAGGACCAAACCATATAGGATAGAGAAATCCATTATAGAACATTCTCTGGCTAGATGTGACCAAAGTGCTAATGCAAACTATCACTGTTAGATCCCTGCTACTTAATGCCGATGTACCAACAAATCATATAGTCTGCATCATTCAGTGTGACGTGGGTATCAATCAAGACTTTTTAAGATGATGTAAGTCTTTTAGTTAAACAACAGGTAGGCAACCACAAACTTCCTGATTATTATTCACCTTGTCCTATCACAGCATACAAGAAAGATGCTCTGAGATAACGGGCGACGTGTGCTTGTAGAGCATGCTGCTGGGATTACAGAACCAAATGGGTAGTGCTTTCAATTGATAAATCTGAGCAATGCATTTGAAAAAAACAGGAGAAATTTCTAAGTGGGGAAATCTTCAACAGGGCTAAGCTCTTTGTCGTGATTCTCAAGCCTGGCGCATATTAGTGCGGCATATATTTACGGTGGTCTTGAGGTGCAAATCACCTCAGCAAATTCAAAGCACAATTAAAAATTACAAAAGCACTACAACATTAATTAAAGCGCTACAACGTTAATGAAAGTGCTACAACGTTAATGAAAGCGCTACAACGTTAATGAAAGTGCTACAACGTTAATGAAAGTGCTACAACGTTAATGAAAGCGCTACAACGTTAATGAAAGCGCTACAACGTTAATGAAAGCGCTACAACGTTAATGAAAGCGCTACAACGTTAATGAAGGCGCTACAACATGAACGAAAGCGTTTGGATCACCGAGAACATTCATGTTTTTAAAAACCATGTTAAAGCCAGAATAACTTCTGGTTCAAAAGTGAAAACGAGCTGTAGTCCAATCAGCGATTTCTTAGGCCTCCCACTGGGACACACCTCTTCCATTTTGTTTATGTTGTAGCGCTTTCATTAATGTTGTAGCGCTTTCATTCATGTTGTAGCGCTTTCGTTCATGTTGTAGCACTATCGTTCATGTTGTAGCGCTTTTGTAATTTGTAATTGTTCTTTCAATTTGCTGAAGTGGTTTGCACCTCAGGGCCACCGTGTATATTCCTTGAGCACATTGGATGTTTTAAGTGCATATCCACCGTAAGCAGCTGGGGTTTACCTTGAAGTGAACAAACAACAGCCACCAAGTGTTCAAGTGTTCAAGTGTTCTTTAGAAAAACTGAAGTAGTGGTTCTGAAAACTAATTATAAAGTTTGTGCAGGACAGAAGAGAGAGGTTGGTGAGAACAGGGCATGCATCTTCAAGCTTGTTATAGCAATCTTCTGTTGTGGATATTCCTTTTTTATTTGCACAACGCAACAGAGTAAAGAACCTATTGACATTGACAGATATATATATATATATATATATATATACATTCTATAGCAATAGAATATTTGTAACTGAGTAACTGGGGAAGCATGAATGGTGGATTATGTGGAGCTTTTTCTACCAGTAGACTCCAGTTCAACACCAAAATACAACTACTTGTTAAGTCAATTCCCTCTTATATTCAATTAACAACACACAAACCTTGATAGACCAAAAATGCATTGCAGCATTATGGATAACATAATGCTGCTGTGTTGATGATGCATCAACAGAGAAAGATGTTATAATAGCTATATTAGGATTTAAAAATGAAAACCTTTGAACTGATGCTGGAAAACAATCACGGCGCTGGAAATACCATCTTGTTCGAAAGAATTAATCACATTCATCAGTTTCATGCATGAACAAGAAAACCATGGGTTTGTTTCAGAGATCTTCTTTTGCTTGTGTTCGTTGCCTTTCCCCTTTTTATAATTTCTGCTTCTTTTCTCTTTTTCTCCACGCCTTTGCTTTCAGTGCATAATTTATTCACAAATCCTATGATCTGTTCAGCTCCACAGCCTCCCGTTTACACATGAATTATGGAATTGGACAGTACTCGACATTGTTTCATGCTGCTTCTTACGTTCTGTTGCCTCTGCTAGGAAAACCATTCTCAGAGTGGGATATGATACTTTCTTTTGTCGTTGCAAAATCTGATGCAATATTTGCTTACAATGGAACGGTGTGCTTTCATTTTATGCTCACAGCTTCAATATTACAGTGGGTAAAATAATAGATACACCTACTACTTTTGTGTTCAACTACAACTCCTCGATTCTTTGAACATAAATGAGAAAGATGCACCTGATCTCTATGGAGTTAAATCATTGGCTCTGCTTTTGTGTGTTAATTTAAAGCTTTGCACAGAAGCCACAGAGCGAAATCATTCTTGCCAACATTGTCATGGCTACTGTGGGTGTATTTTCTTCTGACATGTTTGATTTATATATATTTTTTTCTCACTAGAATTACAGCTGAATCCGAGAGTAGCTTGTGGACTCGGAGTTTGTTTGTTTGCAAAAGTGTCTGAGAGAAGCAGTGTGGTGGTCAGCATGAAATGAAAGTCTTTACTGCCCTCACAAACTAACACGCATACATGCAGTGTATGGCCAGTGGACTCCCTCAACCCAAAATGACTGACATGCATGGCAAGCTTTCACTTTAATGAATTAGTCATAGCTGTCATCATCAATCAATCAATCAGTCAATCAATCAATCAATCTTTCAGTTGCGTCAACAAGATTCCCACAGAGCTATGCATAATGCATAGTCTGCTAGTGGAAAAACGGAGGTGAAGCAGCTTGATTCATATGCATATGTTTGTGTAGCGCTCTGAAGTACCTGTTAGAAGTTTAAGAAGCTTTAAGGCTTTGGCGGTGAGTGAGAATAACCTGTAATGAGGTGATCGAAACTGTTTTGACTCCATGACAGCATAGCCTGCTCCTCTCTGCTTCACTGTCCAGACTGATACAGGTCACCATTAGCTGGACAACTAAATTACATTCAAGCATGAACTGCAAACAAGCCTTATTATTGTTTTTTTGTTTTTTTTCCCCCCAACACTGTCTGTCATTTCCCCTCACCTCCATATTGCTCAAAGTTACATAACTCCAGAAAAAGTTGTCTAGTTGTCCTGTGCGTTTCTGTAAGTTCTTTAGAATAAAACAGATCTTGGTTGTTTTTTAAAAAATAAGTAATCTTCCACTTGCCTTGCCAGTTGGTTTAAGTGGTTAAGATTAGACCACACTCTTGCGATGTTTAGACCAATATTGAAACAATGTTCCATGGGATGTTCCCCTGACCATACCGTCAACTTTTCCATAACTTTTTGGCTGACCTGTCTGCTGGTTTTCTTGTCTTTTGAGCATCTAAGGTGCTGGGACTTAATTGCACGTAGTGGAAATTATTTGATATCTATGCTGCGTCACATGTTTGCTGGATGCACCGGATTTTACTTAAGGGTTTCAGAGAAAATGGGCTGGATCCCACACTGATTTATTTATTTATTTCTCTACTTCACAAGTATGCACAACTGTGTTGATCTATTGAATGAAAGGATCATGTATTACACTGAAGTTTGAGACTGTGATATGGGCGAACAAAATCTAGTCACATTATTATTATTATCATTATTATTATTTACTGTGCTATTAATGTCACCTTTAATTTAAACCCACTTCCTATTGTTTCTTATATATTTATTGTTGACTGAACCAGCAACTGGAGCATCACATTTTGTCAAGCTTCCTCTTTATTCAACATGGTTGTCTAAATTGGCTCCATGAGAAACCTAGAAACACAATATCATCTCTGCACCTTTAAGTCCATTAAATTTGAATCACAGGTTCCCGTTTAGGTGCTAATGAGCTGAAAAGCCATGTGGAGTGGCAGGTGGAACCTGTCTCATTTAAACCTCTGACATCCACAGTCTGCTGCTCTCTGTGTGTATTTCTGGTGACATCAGGCCAAGATCTAAGGGGGCTCTTCAGAAAGATCACTTTGTAAATGATGAGGAGTCGTGCAAGAAGATCAAGCTCCCCAAAGCACAGGTGTCGCTCAATAAATTTGAATATCATCAAAAAGTTAATGAATTCAGTCAACTTAACTCAGAAAGTTAAAATCATATATGGTATGGGTTTATTACACATTTATAGATTTATTTCTGGTCTTCTACTCCATAAATGTTTAGAATTTCGGCCTGACGCAGGCAGACACTGAGTTCAGTTCCTCAGAAAATTTGAACATTGCACAAGCTCAATTAATTTCTAATTTAAAAAATATGGGCCTAGTAAAATATATATCCGTGTATACTGCTGAGTTCATACACTGCACAGTAAAGGCACTCAGTGCTTGTTTGCTGCCTCTTTCTCATGAATTAGTTTTTCAGGGTGGTGTAACATGTAGGTCATCAGCCTCTGGATCTGCTGAGGTGTTCAGAAAACCCAGAATACTTAATAATGGCTTTCAGATATTCTGGAGCGTTGGCTCCGACATCTCATATTCCTCTTGACGTTATTCTATGGGTTGTTAATGGGGTTTAGGTCAGGCAAGTTTTTGTGTACCTTTTTTTTTTTTTTTACTCAACTTTTCCTTTCTTTCAACTTTTTAGTAATATGATTGGATAGAGATCTCTGGACTACCAGATTGTCTTCTGAACAACTGTCAAGTAAGTAGTCCCCATTACAGAATGATGTCATAACCACATTATGACCTAAACAATAATGGAGAAAAGTCGATTTTATATTTTTGTTAGTTCTAAGCTATTGCAATCATTTAGTTTTAATTGATTGCCTAAAATAAACGTTTATGTTGATATTCTGCATTTTTGAGCTACAACTGTGAAATAAAAATTCTAAAAAATATGAAAAACTTTAAAGGTAATCTATACAGGAATCCCACTGCTAGTAGAAGTGCCATAGTAGAATGTTTGATTTAATGAGGAAAAACTGGGATCTCATAATTTCATAACAGAAACTGCAGGTATCTCTGCAGATGTTGGCATCCAAATGGCATGAGAGTGCACACATTTTTAAAGTGTCAGGGAGAATTATTGGTTTTCTAAAAACACAGCTTCTTGTGCCAAAATACTGACATTTCCAGAGTTAAAACCCCCGACTAGCTGTAGAGGTGATGGTGAAGTTTGAAGTTCTCAGTCTGAAGGAATAGGCAATAAAGTTTGTGGCCCCTGGTTACTGAATCATTAGGAACTCTGTATCCCAAATTAAAACTGTTGAAATATTGCGTAAAGATTTGTCCAGCAGAAGCCTGGATGCAGAAAAAAAAAAAAAAGCCACATCAGCAGAAATGGACACCTGAGTATTGTAAACAACACAGACATAACGTCTCATTGCATTTGTTTTACAACTCAAAGCATTATTTTTGAACTACTAGCTTTTAAGCCTCCTTAAAGGAAACTCTGGATGTGAAGAATAATTATTAAAGAGTCACGAATAATGACTCTTTAATAAATAACTTAAAACATAATTTGCCAAAGTAACTTCTATAACTGATTGTAATAAAGTTATGCTTCAAATGCCGGATGTTTGAATGGGATGAAAGATTCCCACAATGTCAGACAACTTTTCACCAATTGGGATTACAAATTGAATCTGACTTAATTGTATGATAACTAGGATTAAACGAGAATGGGTATGATTGAATATAGATACATGATTGGATTTAATTGAATATATATGTCGTTTATAAATGAGATACGTTTGCATCCTGGTACGTTCTTTGTGAATTAAACTGAGTTCTGCTCAAAGATTGTTTTGCATGTGTGCAGGTTCAAAGTAGCACTAGATTCATTCTGTATATTTACACACAGAAATTTAAAGGTCTATATCAAGGTTTTTTGGTAGGAAGTGTACTTTTTAAGGTTATGTGACTTCTTGTTTGTGTTTGTTTTAGACAGACTGCTGACATAAGTAGCTAAAGTACAACAGCTCACTGAATAAGGCAACATGGCCAGAAATCTGAGATTGCAGATTCGAATCCTGGTTGAAGTGCATATCAAAGCCCATGTGAAGTGATGTCTGCGCGGGTGGGGCGGCGCATGGGGTGGGGCACCTCCTCGCAGTTCTAGTTTGCATTTGTTTTAGACGGATCTATTCATGTGAAGTTCAAATCATAAATATTCACAAAAGTAGTAGAAGAAAAAATGCAATTCATGTTAAGGTACACAATACCATCATAACAACAACAAAAAAGGTTCAAGCAGAATTATTTCAGTCTCTGGATTTACTTTGTAAGAAGTGATAAGTGTTGCGTTTTTTTTTAAGTTCTTTGTTACAACCGACATAACTCTCTGGAATAATAAGGACCTTGTTACAAACTTCGAGGTCAAAAAGCGAGATAAAATATGTTTTGTACATCCTGAGCGGAAAAAAAAAGGAAAAAAAAAAGAAACGGCTTTGACTTGAATACTTTACACCTCCCATCCTGCGTTTGGTGGATTCATAATTAATGATGTATGAATGAATTATGCATTTTCAGTCCACCCACTCCAGTGAAACAAGAGTTGGTGGTGTGTAACCATGTCCATTCAACTTAGAACAACTGTTTGCTTCCCAACAATGCAAACCCCTCTCCTCTCATTCTTCCCTCCTCTTTTTCTTCCCCCTTTCCTTGCTCTGCACATTTCACACACCTGCTTACTTCCTCTGGAACCGCTTTTTTTTTTCTCGCTCCCCCATCCCCACACTGATCATCCGCTTGCTTGCTGCATCCCATGCCCAAAAGAGAGACGATCCATTAATCAGCAAATAGTGCATTACCTTTGTAATTAACATTCAACTGAGTTTTACCCAGTAATATTTCATTAGTTTATATGCAAATAATTTTGAGCGATTGCCTCATTTGGTCTGTGAGAGCCATGATATATTGGTCTACTGGAGGAATATGCATGTGTGTCTGTGTATGCGTGCACGTTCACATTGCCGTACTGCAGGTTAACGCATTTTCATGAACTCTCTCTGTTCCCTTTGCACAAACTCCACTCACATGTATACTAAAATAAAAAAGGCCTACGTACACACACACACACACACACACAGGATGGATGGTCAGGCCATATATCCGGCTTGCTTTTTAAGTACATTGAGCTCTTTACTCGCACCAAACTAATTTCAAATTCCTTGCACTCCATCAAACCCGAGCTGACTATTAAAGCAGCATGGTCAATTCCTTGTCAGTTTACCTAAAATATACCCTCAGACACTTGAGAGCTGCACATCCAGCAGCTGCCAGTCCTTCATGTTTATTTAATCAGTGCATGGAAATGCTTTAGAAAAAAAAAAAAAAAAAAGAAGTTTTCCCTTTAATTCCACAAGCTCTTAGACGCCTCTGATATGACTGCTTCACTAGGGCTTTATATGTTTATCGCCAGAACCTTTGTTCACATCTTGCACCAAGGGAAACATAAGCCTGTTCTCACACAGGTGGCGTTAACCTTCGCTATTCTGTTTGCATGCTTAACAAAGAGCGGCCTTTGGAGTTAGTTTGCAACTCAATTGGTATACTTAATACTCTTTGGTGAACTATCAAATATATATATATATATATATATATATATATATATATATATATATACAGATATAAACCTGACAAAATGGATTTACAGATTAATTTGCATTTCCACTCTTTCATAGAGCTTCATCCCACATGTAAACAATCATATTTGAGAAAAATTGTGATTTTGTTTTTTATATATTAGTCAAAGTAATGAAAATGCCACCCAATGCTTTAAATAACCATTTCAGAGGCTTTAAGATGGTAAATTGTGTGCTTGAATTCAGCTTGTAAGTTTCAGTCATTTCGGGATCTGGGAGAAACTCACAGCCGATTAACATAACATTAATTTAACAGCAAATGGTATTTATTTGACACTATATTTATTTAATCAGCAAATTCAATGCAAGAAAGGGTTTATATTTTATCAAAGCATATAACCAGCTCCCTGGGAGAAATCGCGGCATGCCACAGAAGTTCAGGGTTCTCGGACGACTCCACGATAAAGACTCAGAGACAATTTTCTAAACAGCAAGTGTATCCAACACAAACTAAGGTTCAAAATCAAAGTTTCCAATATGGAGTGTGAAAGTCAATGAGATCTGTGTCTGGTGTGATTATGTGGAAGTCTTGTAATGTGCAATCAAAATAATCTAGAAACTAAAAGGTAGCAGAATACCGATGGAGGAGAGCAGAGAGACCTACGTTTGCGGTCATGGTTTAAATAACTGAATGTTTTACCAGGAGCTCAGGCGTCCCAAGTTACTCTTAACCTCCTGCTGATTACAGTCAAGGAGTTGCAGGTGTACAGGTGCAGCCCGGAGAGGTGGACCAGCAGCCGGATCTCCACGCTGCCCCCCAGTGGATGCGTAACGTAATTCAGAGAGAAACCAACCACACGAACACAACAACCCACATTGCCAGTGTAATTCAGGCGTCCCCAACCCTGGTCCTCCATGTCTGCTGTGCTGGAGGTTGTAGATGCATCCCTGCTCCAACACAGCTGAATCAAATGACTGAATTACGTCTTCAGATTGGCCTGGTAATGAGCCATTCTTTTGATTCAGGTATGTTGGAACAGGGTTGCGTATAAAGCCTGCAGGACAGTAGGACACATGCCACACTTTACAGATTATTTGAATAATTACCACAAAAACTATGCTTCATGTTTCTTCCACTTTACAATTACACAGTACTTGTTATTGGTCTTTCAAGAGGTCTAAATAAAACAGACGAAATTTGAACATAACAATGTCAAAAATCTGATAAATCTTCATATGGCTCCAATACAACAAACCCTGGGGGATCCTAAGGCTGTGGCTTCTCTGAACAGGCATGATGTGGTTTTATTTATGTGAAATTCTTTCTTTTCTCCGTTTTTCTGCATGACAGAAAACTCTAAAGGATGATCTTAACACAGAAGGATAAAGCGTAGGAGTGTGTGTACATATGTGGATTTCTATGTACTCATTTATAATGCATCCTGTCAAAGCAGCAGAATGATACTGGAAGTGATGGGCCTCTGACATTAGTCATTACTGTGGCAAAATACAGGAGCTAACAGAAGAGGGCAGATCACTCCTCCGGAGCGTGTTTGCATACACTTGGCCGTTGCATTTTCTGCCGAGCCATAAAGGCATCTGATGACACATTGTTTTCTTTCACTTGACCTTTTTAGGTTTAAATATGCATAGTTGTGCATAATAGTTTGGGAAAAATTGCTGTTAGCACATACATGTAAATGGAGAATGTCCTAGCTCCTTCTTTTGAATGTTTCATTGAGCTTTATTTAGATGCTGCAAACCTCATGGCACTTGCTTAGTTTTACTATAATACAGCCCCAAAAACAAATGTAGAAAATCCATCTACATTTAGGTTGCGTCCAGTGAATGCATGTCTTGTTTTCTTGTTTGTGCTGCTATTGACATATCCAACTGTCCTGTTGCACCAATTAAACAGAGGTAATCAGGATTTCCAACAATAAAAGTATTGATAAGATGAACTGCTACAATAAGGAAATACTCAACCTGATACAAAGTGCTTTCCGTTTGTGCTCAGTATAGTTCACACTAACCTCATGCTGGGGGGAAAAAACCCCAATAAAACAAGCTGCTACATTCTGGGCGAAGTTTATTTATCCAATCCAACTGACCCAGATGGAGTGGGATGTCCTTTATTGCCTGTATGAAAGGTTTACAAATAAACAAGGGTGTAATTGATCAGCAATGGTATCTTATTGGATTCTCTCAGGCAACAACTGTGGCCCTTTGGCTGTAAGGCAACAGTGCTAACAACTTCACCTCTCTGCTGTCCATCATAAGGCCAGCTCAAGAATTGTTAAAACTTCATTATTTCATTAGTCACCAAAATATATATGTTCTTGTGTTCAAAATACTGACAAGCAAATGGGCTTGTGCTAAAAATTAGACACATGGGTGCACCATTCCAGCCCAGTACAAGGCAGGTGTTAAATTAGGCTGGGGCTCTCTGTGCCTCAGTCCTGGCACAAATGCTTTGTCATCACCTTACACTTAACTAAATCTTTGCAAAACCACAATTACTCGAGCTTGCCTGGAAGCACAACTCCCAGTCTCGACCACTCCCTTCTGATTTGGCCAACTGCTATGCAATATGTAGGCTCCAGGTTGAGGACTGACAGCGCGAGCTGTGCAACGGAGTCGAACTAAAATGAGCAGTTAATGATAAATAATACCCTTATTCCCAGTGCTTAGACCATGAAGCACATGAGATGGCAGCCACTTAGCTGCACGGTTTCACAAAACAATTTGCTCTATTAACAAACACAATGACAGAGAACGAGACTGCCTCGCTATTGTGGTGCATAAAGAAGGGAGCAAACATACAATGAGGGGCCGTTTAGGACAAAATTTACGTTTTGTCTCTCACACACTACCAAAAACTCTCGCATACTCAAAAAAAATAGCCACGCACACTCAAAAAAATTACGTTTTGTCTCTCACACACTACCAAAAACTCTCGCATACTCAAAAAAAATAGCCACGCACACTCAAAAAAATTA
>CAEFZX010026715.1:0-98629 GCA_903066825.1 Alfaro cultratus
TGCGTTGACTCTAGATCGCTCCTCTTTAGGTCCAAAAATAATAACTTCAGTTTTGTTTCTGTTCAGCTGGAGAAAGTTTTGGCACATCCACACATTTATCTGTTCTAAGCATCTGTTCAGTGATTGGATGGGTTCAGAGTCACCTGGTGACATCCTAATGTAGAGCTGTGTATCATCTGCATAGTTATGGTAGCTAATATTATTTCCTGTTATAACCTGAGCTAGTGTGAGCATATAAATATTGAATAAGAGGGGTCCTAGGATTGAACCTTGGGGTACCCCACGTGTGACTGTTGACCTCTTTGATGAGAAGATTTTGTTGTTGCTACAGAAACATATTTTTCATAGTTTAATTTTAGACATGGTTGAATTTGAATGAACTGACAGTTATGCATTGTTATTCAGATAATTGCACTGAAAGATGAAATCAAAAACAACAGAACATAAAGATGCATAAAAAGGTTCGTTATGCTGCAGATTGAGGATAACTGGGTTCAGATTACCAAGCAGGAGTTTTTGGTTTTTTTTCCCCCTGGCTCTGGACCAGTCCATGAAATGCTTTGCCAACAGACAGAAGGAGCCAAGCCGAGCATCAAGCTCATAGAGATTATTTATAGAGTTGAGTGGGCTTCACGGACGCAGGCATGAGATGTGTCAGAAAGAAAACGCATCATTGATCAAAGCGTGCTCAGAGACATAGTCCTATTTCCACCAAACGCACCGACGGTGGTTTGGGAGCAAACAATAGCCTTTACCAAAGCCTCCGCGTCCGTTGAGTCTCTGCGTTATAGTAAGCTCGCCTGCTTTCCTGCCCACGCAGAGTCTCCTGCGCCTCCACAGGTGACTGGACTTCACTGAACTCTCACCAATTTTAGCCTCCATCTCCTCTTTCACTATTCCACCATCTAAATAGCCTCTCGGCTCTAGATGTTAAAATACACACATGGTGGGTGTTTGAACAGTGATCGTGCTGCACAATCTAGTCAGGTGTGTTCTACAATATTACTCAGGTCTAGCAATAATGCAGTGTTTTTTATGTGCATGTGTGTGTGTGTAGGTGTGCGTGAGGGGGTGCAGAAGAGAAAACAGAACCTTGTAGGCTTTGAATTAGAAATGCACCACAGAGGAGATACAGAAAAGAACACAGAATTGCTATCAAGGACAAGCTGTGTGTGCATGTGTGTCTTTCACTTGCAGCTTGTGAACCTCACAAGGTGCATCTTTCAGAGGACATTGCAGGATGTTTCTCTGCCTTCATTTCCACCTCCCCATGTCCCACTGAGGGAGTAGATAAGTGGGAAAAAGGTGATGTGTAGGAGAGGAATGTAGCAGAGGTGTGCTGCAGCACTAGTAGTTGTAGCAGAAGCGGAGGGGGGGGTACCTCTCTCTCTCTGTCTTTCTCTACCAGTCGCTGCAATGCAGATGGCCGTCAAGGTTATCCCGTTGTGGCCACAGTCACAAGCTGAATCATTGAGGATGCCAGGCCAAGCGAAACATGGGTATCGCTTGGCCTGGTTTTAAAAAAACTTATTTATATATAATTTAGGACTCTCAGGGAAAATAACAGCCAGAAAAGTTTGAATTGTGCAAAATTTGTCTGGATGCTTTGCTGTCTTTACACTGCTCAGTTATTCTTATGTAATTTACAGAGTAGCCTGAAATATTTTGGCGTCTTTCCATTTGACGCAACCTTGGAGTGTGAGGTGAAGGGTAAATGCCATGAGCTAGCGTGACTCTGGTGTGTCAGGATGGCATTTGTTGTTAATCAGCCTCTTGCTCATCTTCAGTTTCCTCTGTCTGGGTGAGATAAACATGTCAGTCTGAGCCAAACTGCAGCACTGAGTTCCCCAGGTTCTGCATAGTATACTTGATAGCTTAGCACTTGAAGGCCATAGCATTATATTCAGATCCAGTTAAGAAGAAAATAGTGCTCTTTGATGACCATACTTCCTCGTTATATGTCTGTCTGTGTTCATATATCCCAAATGATTCCTCTGGCTTCTCTTTTTTATTGCACCTGAGGCTCTTGCAGGCAATTCATTGTGAGCAGGTTTGAAACAGCTGCCTCTGTCAGATAATATTAAGGAAGTGATGGATCATTTCTCTCAGGGTGGATTCATTCAGGAATGTCACTTGTATCCCTACTAATTGCTCCCTGGCATTAATTCAGTTTTGTTTTAATTGGTGCTGATTAAAAAGATTGTAAGTGAGGAAACCCAAACATGTACTTTACTTTGGAAGCAAATTAAAGTACTAAAAGTACAGTTGGAAGCAAATATTTATATATTCTATATAAAACAGTGTGTCATATTTTTTGCCTCACTGTCTTACTAAATGTTTTTTTTTTTTTTTATCAGTTAGGATTCACAAAATCTTAACATATTGTCTATTATGTTGACAACATAATTATTTTAGGTTACCTTTACTTAAGTCTGTTTTTGGTAGACGATAAATAAATAAACGTTTTGCGATAAACGATAATATTGTTTTGAGACCATTTTCAAGTAATTGTAATAACAGTAATAATGGTATAATAATGCAAGAACACATTCTCAATGATCAATAAACTTTAAATTCTAATTAACAGTTAAACATTGGAACTGGAATACATTTGAAACATCCAAAATAAGTAAAGAAAACAACAGAAACAACAAATAAAATGAATTATGAAGTTTGTGTAAACAAAACAATTATTCAAAAAAAGAAATAGTTGAGACCAAAGTACCAGATTGAAGACTTTCAGTTTTTGGTAAAAAGAGATCAAAAAGCGAAAAACGATAAACCAATCAAATGAAAATTATTGAGTTTCTTTTAATTTATCATGCAATTAATTGATTTATTGTTTATTGTGACAGGCCTACTTTTACTTGACCTGAAAGAGGAAATGTTTAGTCTGATTTAACAGTTGCTAGGATGGAAAAAAGGGTTATGTTTATACAAAATATGTAAACATCCAGTCTCAACTGTGTAAAAACAGAGCAAGCAAAAATAAAGTATAGAATGACAAGAAATATGCAAAGCTAACAAGAGTTAGTTGTTAATAGGCTGGTTTTAAACATTATCCTTTCAATAAGCGTCAGAAAACACACTTTAAAGTCCCCCCTCTTCCATATTATCCACTTCTCCAGCACCGCTAACATTTGTGCCGGTGGCAGAAAACAGTTTTTAGGAAATGAAAAGAGCAGAATGAGAAAAAAATCCTTTGAGGAGAGACACTCAATTTAATTAAAGCAACATTGACCCCAGAGGGTGTTTGAGGGTATTAAACAAATTTATGGGCTACCCAACATGTCAGGGAGTCCTGTAGCAATATCTTTTGAGGACTTGACCTGCTTCTCTCAGTTTACATGCACTAAGTTGCTGTCAGATTATAACCCCAACAAGTTCATTGACTTTTAGGATTTTATTGTTAATAGAAAGGCTGTATTGTATGTGACGTTCAAATGCGTACAAACATAATACGAAATTCCAGAGATAAAATCATCTGTTTAAGTAGATTATTCCGTTTACTCAAATTAAATTAAATTCAATCTTTTTCAGAGTATTATTTATATTTGCTGACAATGTTTTGCTCCAATCAAATTTTCTCTCATTTTCCATTTTTTTCCCCCCCTGAAGCACGAAGTGGGGGTTAATTCCATCATCTTCTCATACATATTAGATTTGAGTTAGGGTCTTAAACCTTTAAGCCCTCCATGGATTTTTCCCCAGCGAACAAAATAATATGATATCGCACCCAGAAATGTTTCTAGTATTATTTCATGTAAAGTCTCTTGCAGAAGTATTTATACCTCTTGCACTTTTCCACATGTTGTCACATTAAATCCTCAACCTTCAGTGAATGACATTTCTGTTTTTTGGTAAAGACAAAGGGGCAAATAACTGTGGGGAAGAAGGAAGTAGATGCAACAGTTTTTACATTGGAAGTCTAGAAATAAATTTTTGAGTCCTACCACATTTTCTCAATTGTCTTTATATCTGCACTTTGACTAGGCCATTCTAAAACATGTATATATCCTGGATTTGGAACAATACGTAGCTGTTTTTTTCTGCCACTTCAAGCAATTTGGACATAGATTGAGAAAAGTTCACTTTTGGTTCCAGTTGATCAGAGCACCTCCACAAGCTGCAAACTCTAAACTAATTCTGCTAATTTACTTCTACTCTACCTTACTTCTTGTAGCTTCCCTTTTAAAAATAGCTTTTGTGGCCACTTTTCCATAAAGATTTGCATGTAGAGTACACAACTAACAGTTTTCCTGAGGACAGATTCTTCCATCTGAGCTGTGGATGCCCAAGTACACCATCCAAGTTGCGAAGTTTGGAAGAGGCACCATCATGCTATGAGGAGCTTTTGCGTCAGGAGAGACTTAGCAAGGACTATTCTGGCAGAATTTTTGTGCACCCTTTGTGGAATTAGAAACATAATTTCTCATGATCACTCAAAGAGAGCAGGAACTGAGAATAACAATAGGCTTGTTGCATAGTTGCATGGGGAAGAGGACAGCAGCTGATTAATAAACCACGGAGCACATCCTAAATAAATGTTACAGCAAGTAATTCATTTTCCAAAAAAAGTGTTTTTGCTGTTATGACTCTTTTGATTCTTTTCAAAGTATACCCACAAGTTTTCAGTAAACCTGAATACATTGGTAATGAAAAATTTTGCAGGAAATAACAGGCCACTGACTGTTGCAAAGGTATTGAAAGCATGAGGAAAGCACCTGTAGAGAATCAGGGTAGTGTGACAGAACAGCAAGGCAACACGGCACTGGTGAGCATGACTATGTGCATTCAGATTGGCCTTGGTATGATCTATAAACAGAATTTACATATGTTAAACCTAGTGCACTAAGTGCTTTCTAAATGTGAATTGAAATAGACTCTGCATTTAGGCAGGATAAAAGCACTTTGTCTTTTTTTTTCCGTGGTTCAACAGCTCGATTTCATTGACCTCTTCTCTCTCTGTGGGCCAGTAATTAGTCAGATTGTTAGATGCTCTTTGGCTTGTTCAATGTTCTCTGGAGAATTTCCATGTATTATTTGAGCGCGTAAGGGGGCTTTACATTTGAGGCAACACAAAAGTCGCCCACAATGGATGAAAATATAAATCCAATTTGAGCCATGGGACAAACACAATTGTCTCTGTTCACTCTTATTTCAGCCATCTCACGTTCCCTTTCAAAACCCCTTTTTTGCTAATTCACACATTATGTTCATGTTTTACCAAAATCACACAAAGATGGTGCAATGAGTTGCAGGATGTGTGGCTGAGACTACCGCTGTGAGAATTCAGGCAATCGCCCACATGAGGGATTACTGAGACAAATCTTGACAGGCCTGACTTCTCTCAGCTTCTTACGCTCATCATCTGCTTCCTTTATTCTTCACATTCTTTCCTATTTCCTATATTCAAAGCTGAGATATTTTTATTGGTTCAACCAAAAACAATGCAATGCTTCTTAGGTTATTTGTTCTGTATTTCCGTCTGGCTTGAGAACCTCAGGATCTCATTTTTGCAGATGATGTGGCTGTATCGGCTATTTTGGCCTTCATCATGCAGTGGTTTGGTTTCCAGTTCAGTGTGAAGGAGCCAAAATGACAGTCAGCCCCTCTAAGTCTGAAGCCGTGACTCTCCACTTCAAAAAAATGAATTTGTTGGGTGGGGGGTTATATTTGCCACAAGAAGGGAAGTTGTATTATTTTGGTGTCTTGTTCACAAGCAATATGGAACGGGCAGACAAAACGGATGTAGTGATGTAAGAATTGCTTCAAAAGGCAAAGCACTCAATTTACCAGTCCAGCGATGGTCCATAACTCTCCTATGGTCATTAGATATGGATCATGACCGAAAGACCGAGCAGCCAATATGAGTTTCCTCCTTATGGTGGCCAGGAAAGGGAGGGATTACTGGATTTCCCCCCTGGACTTTTTCTTTCTATTTGTCCGTCCATTCATGGCCTGTTGTTTCAGTGACCATAAAAACAAATCTGAAATTTTATATTCTGACCTGCTGACCACCCATCAAGGGTCTACCTCTGATTTTTTCTAAATATCGCTTTGTTTTATAGCCATTTATAATTTCCAGGATTGCTAAAACATCAAATTAAATCCCAGTTACTCTCAGGTCATTCTTTGCTTATCAAATATTTTAGTTTATCTTCCCTCACATGCTCATCGCACCTGTCTGTGTATTGTTTTTTTCTACTTTTCGCATTTTTTTTTCGTGTAGGCCTGTTCTGTTCATGTGTTGTTTTAGTGACCCGGGTCTGTTAGAGGCTGAATGATGTCTACATCAAGCTATGTGTGGCAGGATCCAAATGTCACTCTCAACAAATGCATTAGACGTGGGAAGGAGTGGGCAGTGTGGCGTTTTGGTAGGATGAGAAGCTGCGGAGGGGGATGCTTTGCTAATAGCCTGTGTAGCGCCCCACTGCTCTGTCCGCTAGTAACGGGGGCAAGAACATAAACTCACTGATGGGGTGGCTATTTGGGTTCGTTAAGTTCTGGTAGATACCACGCAGGTTTACCTTTGTTGAGTAAATCCTTACTCGTCCAATTACCTTACACACCTTTGATGTAACATAAATAACTCCGGACAACCAGCTAACTGATTGTTAGCTTATGGTAAAATAGTTTCTTTTACCATAAGCAGAATTCAACTTTTGTCATTAACAGAACTCCATACATTTACCGACAATTTACAGTTCTAAACACAATATCACACATGGGCCCATACTCTCTCTCACACACACACACTGTCCGGTACCGGTTAAAGTTTCCGTTGCAGGCCTGATGAAGTTGGGTGCGATGTCACTACGACAATCATCTTTTCTCCTTTTAAACCATAAACCAACTCAGACCTGCTCACTCAGCCAATGTCCTCTCCGTCAAGGATGCTTCGCGAGTCCAATTTCTTTTAGAACTCTGCCACACGAGTTGTAGGACTACTCCTCCGTCGCACTGAAATCACTGTCGCCATGTTGACATGTTCCTCTCGCCACCTCGGATCAGCCTCAGTTTTCCTCGGATCAGCGGCAGTTTTCCTCCGTGCTTTTTCACTACAAAACACTGTGTGCAGGGTTACTTGTGCAGAACACGCCCGGAAAAATCCAGTTCCTTCTTAACCTCTGAAAACATTAGCTGCAGTCTCCATTAGCTTCCTCCTTGTTCTCTATCCCGCGTTCTTCTACCTTCTTCTTCCCATCATCCCATTGTCCCTTTTTTTTCTCTGTTGAGTTCACTTGTCCCTCGTTAACCTAAACTACTTTCATAGACAGGAAATTCAATACAGTCTTTAAACTAATGAGATCATTGATCAAACAAGAATACACTTATGTAAGTACACAAGTCATCTCCAGAAAAACTTTGGCTTTCTGCTTTTTCCATTATTTCTCACGTTACTTGCAACAGTAACCTCTTCCCTCATGTATATAATCACTCCGATTAAAAATGTACAGAAACAATAATACACGTTTCTCACATATCCCTTTTTTTTCTTCTTTTTACATAAAACCAATCTTGTAAATATTTTGTAAATATTAAAGGGCCTTAAGTACATGGTTTTTAACCGGGGGCTACACCTGTAACATACCTTATTCAAGTTAAATGGGGTTAAGTGAGCTATGAAATGGCTTGAGGTACAAGCAAGTTTATAAATGTTTGCAAAATGAATTATCTAGAAATGAATAGAAAATTAAAAGAAACAAATTGCAACACACTCTTCTGAAGAAGACAAGTTGAGTCATTTTTTATTGTTCGCAATAGAAATGTTAGCAACAGATGCCATAGACTGGTGAGGCTTTTTGGACAATTAGCATGTTAACAAATACTTGTGTTGAGAAATTGCCAGTAATTTTGGGCTGCTTTTAGGGTAAGTTATGTTAGCTGACAATGATAACAGATTGTGCATGTCTTTAATGTATTGCATAAAGTGGAGATAGGGAAGAACTAAACAAGTTTCAGACTTGATCAACCTGACAGAGCACCTGCGAGCTCCATCTGTTGATGATGTACATGTAGGGTTCTCTGCTAACAGTTGCTTAGAAATCATATTTTTGTGCTAGAATGTAAATCCATGTGTGTCAAAAAGGTGCTGTTTGGTATTTTTCATATTAATTCAAATAAAAAGAGACAAATGTTTTTCCTTGTGTTGTGAAAGGTCGTAACATAAAGATCCAGTTTAGAATTTGTTCTCTGTTTTGTGCAGACTCGTTACTTAGTGATACTTGGAGCTGAGGAAAAAAAATTATAGCTAAATAAATAATGAGTCAATATGAATACTACTAATATAGAGAGTTTTCATTGAGTTTACCTTAACTAAAAAGAATGAAAACATTGAGGAATTCCCTTGAACCTTTTAAGCCAGGGTTAAGGGATTATAGGTGAACATTAGTAAATTAAAATGTTACTAACATACATTTATTTAAGTAATTAATTTTAAAAAGTGAAAGCTGCATAGATAGTGATATGTTGGAAGTCTTTATTTCTTGTATTTTTTTAATTGAAGCTTAGAGATAATAAAAACTCACAACTTAATTTCTCTGAATAAGCCTCTTCGCTGTAGTCATCCTTGTTGCTGGTGTGCCTTTTATTCCTCCACAATGTGACATTTTTCCATCCTCTTCAACTTTCCCTTTGCACATTTGTGGAGGAAGCAAATAACAGAATAGTCAATTTTAAGGAATTATTCTCTGTGATTGTGTAAGCAGTTTTTATATTAAAATAATTTACATTGATTTGATTCCCTGATTTTGATGTAATTTTGCAAGAACCTGTATCTTGCAGTTTTGATGATTTGATCACTATTACATCATAATCAAAACCAAAACTAACCAAAAAAATGTTTGAAATGTACAAAATAAATAAATAAATTGTTATTAAGAAGCAAATTGTTAACATTATGTTTTATTTACAATAGTTTGATAGACTACTTTTAATCTGGGTCTATTTTTGCAAAGAACACAAAAGCAGGAAGCTATTCCTACTTACTATTTATTCATTAGAGATGAATAAATAACATGTTATATTGTTAATCTCATCAATGTTATCATATTTTCTTAATCTCCTGCAGTCTAGTTAGCATGTACATGTTTGCATTTGATTAGCTTGTGTCTGTCAGAGAGCACAGATCTGTGGAGACAGCGACCCTGTGATTCTCAAACACACATATGGCCAAACAGACCTCACATGCTGTTACTCCTGTCTTGGAGAGCATGTCATTAAGAAGGCAGTGCGCCGCGCTGTCTTCACTCCCCATTACACGAGCCCCCCTGTTGTCTTGTTCAGCATTTCTCATTGCACACACACAAATGACACAGTAGCTCTGTGGGTGAGAGAAAGCAAGCCGTGGCTGACTGCTTTCGGCAGAGCTGTTTTAGAGCTGAGATATGATAGGAGGCGAGCAGCGTGCAGCCGCCACAGCCATGATGAGGAGGTGGGATTGTTTGAGATTTTCTGGAATGGTGGCAAAAGTGAAGTTGTGAAGGAAGCAGTATGTTCAGAGTCCCACAGGAAAGTGTTGAGGGGAGAGTTTTGTCGCCTGTGCATTGAAAACCGTCTTTATTAGCTGTGAACTTTGATTATTCAAACACAGTTGCCAATTTATGTTCCCTTTATGGCATTCAGCTGTTACTCTGCAGTGCTGTATTTTTTAGTATGTGTTGTAAAGGTGATGGTCTTTATGTGCTTGTAAGAGCCATAGGCAGCAAAGGGAAGCAAAGCATACAGGTGATATCACCATGAGAGCAAGGACGGTACGTTGCACCCACTTTACCTCTAAGAAAGGCAAGAGTTTTTGTTTACTTTATTCAGCTGGGAAAGGACACAATCAGCAAGCTGTTGCTGTTGCTATACATGAGAGCTTAGAGCTTGTTTCATTAATTGCCTCCCAGGTGTGAAGATTCACATGTCACCTTATGGTGCCAAGTGCCAAGTTGTGACAAAAGTCACAGAAAAAAAATAAAAGGGATATAAAAAAAGGGGATGATTTTTGGGAAGCTGTGCCTTTGCCTGGTTCCCACCCCCCAGCATGCTGACCTCTGCATCAGGAAGTGATTGACCCCGCCAAGAGATGCCACTGACCCCATGGGGAGAATGGGGGAGGTGTGAGTGATTGCTAAAATACCCCCACATCATTGCAGGAACAGAAACAACACAGAGTCCAAAGCATACGACCGTAAATTAAAATGTGACATGTTTATGGGATAAAGTAGCTAAAAAATGTTACAAGTAGACATGAATTATGCACATATATGCTCACACACACAAACAGACCAAGGAACACAGCAGATAGGCCAGAGACAAATTTGAAGACAGACAAAAGGAAGACTAAAGCAGGGTCAGGTTATAAAACAATATTACAAACATTGAACACCTCCTGGAGCTCTGAAAATGGAAAGAGTACGGCAGAACTGCAAACCCATTAAGGCATAGCTTTCACCTAAGGTGAACCATCAAAGAGAGCAGCTAAGAGGCCGAGACCCACAGCGTGGTAGAAGAATCTGGTGAAACGTCAGCTATTAGTTGAACACACCACACATCTCCCCTTCATGGAAGGATTGTTCAATTGTTGAATTCATGAAAAGTCTCCTCTGTAGTCTTCTACATTCCATACAGCGGGCACAGCACTGTTAGCGGGCACGTTAGATGAGATAAAAACTGAAGGCTTTTGGCCTACATGCAAAGTTATGCACTACAACAAAGCAACATTTTAATTTTCAAGAAGTATTCATTTCCATTGAAAGCCAATTTTTTTTTCTCTGCTGAAATTGTAATGTTTGTGGAAATAAGAGTGAAATTGATATTTCAGTTTTGAATCTTTGTATATAAAGTCATAGTAATATGTGCGTGAAGCATCTTATTTTTGATCAGATTTATTAAGAATTTGATACTGTTTTAAAATTTTATTTTTCTTTCTTTTTGAGGAAGAAAAAGGTAATCATTGTTGACTGCACAGGCAAATATCCAGATTTACAGTTTACCTGAAATAAGTAAGACTGCATGGATTTCAATATGTGCAAAAATATTCCTGTCACAACCACGGCAAACTGGCTGTGCTTTGATTGAAGGGAGAATAGCAACATGATGTTGTCCTGTTTATCTGCCCATCTAATTATAGCTGACTGTTAATTAAAAACTAAATTACCTTCACAGCCTTTAGCCTTGTGCTGCCGCAATACCTTTTTAGAGAACGCCTCGAAGTAATTAGGTTTAATTGGTTATATATTTTGTTTTTTTACAGAGTAACTTACTCAGTATGAGCTCAGTTTCACTTATATCCAATATCCCTTTCAGTGTGGATTCTTATCTTGTTGATTCAGCAAATGACGGCTTAACTCGTCCTGGGATTATCTTTTGGAGAAAACAAGAACACATCAGTTTACCTATGAGAAGTAGGTTCTTAAAAATTTTTTCTCCTAAATTATCTTTGTGATAGACTTGGAATTATAACTTCCCCTAGCTGTGGTAGCAGCGTGATCCTTTCCGCCCTTAAACTTGGCAAAGGTATCTGCATTACCATATGTCTGCAGGTCTTGGCACAATCTCACATACAAGTGCATGCCAACATTTCTCAACTGTACAAGCAGAAAATCTAAGACAAGTTTTTCTCTCTCTCTCTCTCTCTCTTCTGAGGACTTAACAAAATGAAATTATAGTGACAGGTGACAGAAAGGGAAGAGAGATGAAGGTTGTAAAACAGGGATAAAACCAAAGAGTGATGACCATGCCTTTTTCTCATCCCTGGAGCTCAGAAATTGTTTTGGATTTATCAGGTGGGAAACAGATTGTCCTGAAGTTTTTCACTGAGTGTGGTTACATTGTTGTTGGAGCTTGACTTTGTTCAATGAAAATCCATCAGATGTGGAGAGGCAGCTGCTGACCTGGATGGGGGTCAGGAGAAGCCGTCAGGCAGTCTTTCCTAATTGTCCTCATAAAGTTTTTTAAAAAATCACAAAACCAGGGTAAATAAATAGCTTGTGTCTTAGGCTTTTTTTTTTTTATCTTGGAGAAACTTTCAGGACTACAAATATTTTGTCCTTCAGCCATGGTAAAACTCAAAGCCATTTGTCTAAAGCTTTTCAGAGTTAGATTTGTATTGTATTGGCCTCTCTGGTATGTCTTCAGAAAACCCAGTTTGGACATCTCAAATTAGGCCATCAGAATTCAGGCTATCTAGGAAACTACAGCCTTGTGTGGAAGTGGGGCAGCACAGTCTGCTTTCTGCCAGCTAGGCGAGTAAACTCTGAAAGCTGCAAAACCTCAGCCGTGCCAGTGCAGGTGGCTTAGATGTTTTTTTTTTTTTTTTACTCCTTTTAATACTTTCGCTTTTATTATTAACGGAAACGGAGCAAAACACGGCTCGTCTTTGAAGCTGGCTGGCAAAAATATATTTTTGTAAGGTTGCCTGCAGGATTAATATTTCATTAACAAATCCTATTTGCAGTAAAAAGTAACATTAAATCTCTTAACTACACTTATGAAATTAGAACATTGTGACTTAAACTATGCTAGTCCGCAGTACTTTGAAATGTGTCTTTAAGGGACAATTTACCCTGTGTTTAAAGAAAATGATGCATTCCCAACAGCTGCAGTAATTTATCCAACTGTGAAGTTATTTTAAAAAAAGGATGATTGTATTTATTGCACATTAAATGTGATCTAAAATGAAAAGTAACATAAGGTTTCCCTGTGATTAAGACAATATTTTCTGCTGTTTATTTGCAGGATGGCTCCAAACAGAAGCAGGTCAGGAAGAAAACCGTGTCCTTCAGCTCTATGCCGAGTGACCGTAAAATCAACAGCACTGCTGCTTGCATGGCCTTTATGTTGGAGGGTTGTGAAATGAAGAAGGTGCGATCCAACTCACGCATGTACAACCGCTACTTCCTGCTCGATCCAGATATGCACTGGCTGAGATGGGAGCCATCTAAGAAGGATTCAGAAAAGGCAAAACTGGAAATCAAGAGCATCAAGGAAGTTCGCTTGGGGAAGAAAACTCCAGTTCTGCGCAGCAATGGTCTCTCGGATCACTTCCCTGATGAGTGCGCCTTCTCAATCATCTATGGAGATAACTATGAAAGTTTAGATTTGGTAGCCAGTACAGCAGATATCGTCAGCACGTGGGTCATGGGTCTAAGATATTTGGTGTCTTACGGTCGCCACCCGGTGGACATGGCAGAACCAAGTCAATCGAGCTTACGAACATCCTGGATTGGTTCAGTGTTTGAGCTCGCAGATATGGAAAAAGGAGGACACATAGACCTATTCAGAGCAACCCAGATAATCAAGGGGCTTAATCCTGGAATGAAAGAGTCCAGGATAGAACTGAAATTCAAAGAATTACAGAAAGCTAAAGATCAATATGGGGAGGCAATTAATTTGGACACCTTTGTAGAAGCTTATTGTGAGCTCTGCACACGACCTGAGATTTTCTTTTTGCTGGTTCAGTTCTCCAGTAACAAAGAGTATCTGGACAGTAAAGATCTGATGCTATTTGTAGAGGTTGAGCAGGGAGTGGAGGGAGTAACGGAGGAAATGTGCAGGGATATTGTTCAGAAATTTGAGCCGTCTGCCCAGGGCAGAGATAGGGGCTACCTCTCCATCGATGGTTTCACACACTACCTCCTGTCCTCGGAATGCCACATTTTCGACCCTCAGCACAAAAAAGTGTGCCAGGATATGACTCAGCCTCTCTCTCATTACTACATCAACTCTTCCCATAATGCCTCCCTGCTTGATGATCATTTCTGGGGTTCATCAGACATCAGCAGCTATATCCGAGCTCTGAGGATGGGGTGTCGAAGTATTGAGGTCATAGTCTGGGACGGCCCTGATAATGAGCCAGTCGTATATGTTGGAAGTTCTGTGGCCTCTCAGCTCGCTTTCTCTAAAGTTCTGGACATCATAAACCAGTATGCTTTTGAAAGTTCTGAGTATCCTCTCATTCTGTGTTTGGTGACCCATTGCTGCATCCCCCAGCAGAGGGTCATGGTTCAACACCTGAAGAAAATTCTTGGGGATAAGCTGTATGCTGAACCACCCAACAAAGAAGAAAACTACCTACCCTCACCTGAAAAACTTAAAGGCAAAATACTCCTCAAGAGTAAAAAGTTGCCACCAAGCTGCACTGATTCCGAGGGGGATGTAACAGATGAAGAGGAAGGCCTGGAAATGTCACGCCGCGTTGGAGCTGATGAAAAGGACCAACTGAATGGTTTGGGCTGCAAAAGACTCAGGCTGTGCAGGGAGCTTTCTGACCTCGTATGTCTTTGCAAGTCAGTACAGTTCAGGGACTTTGAACTTTCTAAGAGGGAGCAAAAATACTGGGAGATATGCTCCTTCAACGAGGTAGATGCAAACAGATTTGCCAATGAATTTCCAGAGGAGTTTGTCTGTTATAACAAGCGCCTCATCTCCAGGGTTTATCCCACATCGATGAGGATTGATGCCAGCAATATGAATCCCCAAGATTTCTGGAAATGCGGCTGCCAGATCGTGGCCATGAACTACCAGACACCAGGCTTGATGATGGACCTGAACCTTGGTTGGTTCAGGCAAAATGGAAACTGCGGTTATGTCTTGCGGCCTGCCATTATGAGGGAGGAAGTGTCCTACTTTAGTGCCAATGCTCGGGACTCTCTACCAGGTGTGTCTGCACAGCTTCTCCACATCAAAGTCATCAGTGGGCAGAATTTACCAAAACCTCGGGGCTCTGCTGCCAAGGGTGATGTGGTTGAGCCTTACATATATGTAGAGATCCATGGCATACCAGCTGACTGTGCTGAACAAAGAACCAAGACAGTTTCCCAAAATGGAGATAATCCCATTTTTGACGAGAGTTTTGAGTTCCAGATTAACTTACCAGAACTTGCAGTTTTACGCTTTGTGGTTCTGGATGACGACTACATTGGAGACGAGTTCATCGGTCAGTACACCATCCCTTTTGAGTGCCTACAGCCAGGCTATAGACACGTCCCTCTGCAATCTCTCACAGGAGAGTTCCTGCCCAACACCACTCTGTTCGTTCATGTGGCCATCACCAACAGGCGCGGTGGAGGAAAGGCACATAAAAGGGGTCTATCAGTAAAGAAAGGTAGAAAGGCTCGGGAGTATACCACCACCAAGACCACAGGGATCAAAGTAGTGGATGAGCTCTTCAGAGCTTCTACCCAGCCCCTCAGGGAGGCAACAGACCTCAGAGAAAATGTGCAGGTAAGAAACTGTATCACATAAATATGTACAAATTTCTTCAGTAATATGTTTTTACTGTTCTGCTCTGTTATATAACTGCCTACATTACATCGGGGTAGTCGTGTGTGGTTGGGATGAAAATAAAATTAATGAAAATTAGAATAGCATGAATAAATAAGTTTTTCTGTTTTAGTTTTTGTTGTACAGCTTCTACTTTGTGTAAAACTGAATTCATAATCTGTAACTTACAGAAACTTGTTATGATCACAGAACCATTCCAAAAGTTTAATGTCTGCAGAGCTATTTTGAAAAGATTATTATTTAACCTTTCTGATTCCTTGAGCAAACAGAGAACACTGTGCAAGTGTTCACACAAGAAAGAGGAAGCGGATATGAAGAGTGGCTTGTTGCTATAGGTACAGTTGGAAACAGATATTTACATAAAGTATCTTAAAAGGCAAACATTTTGCTTCTCATTGTCTGATCTATCTATTGGCTACATGGAAGAATAACCGTTTAAAGATGATTTATTATTATTTTTATTATTTCAAATTTATTGAGATGAATCTTGAACATATGTATTATGTCATTCAATGCCCCCATGAAACTGTAAGTTTAACAAATTGTGAAAAAAAAAAACTGCCCTAAGTGGTTTAGAGTATTTTGTTGTGAAACTGAACACATTTTTTAAAAAGCCTTTAAATTGTTAGACCGCTTAACAAATTATGCGTAGCATAGGCAATGTCTATTTTTTAAATTGTTTTTTGCAAATCTCACACAAACTAATTAAAGATCATTACTTCTGTGCAACAGCAATCAACTAAGCAATGCTAAATTTGGATTTAATCATAGCCCTGCCCCGTGCGAAAGATGAGAATCTTATCTTTACCATAAATCATCGTTGATAACAAACGTCTTCAGAATCCAATATATGGGCCTGTATGAAAAATGTCGCTGCGTGATTGAGCAGGAGTCTGTGTTAACCTGATCAAATAAAGCTGCCGGTTGCACTAAGCACTCACCGGCTCGCTTTTTTTTCTTTCTTTCTTTCTTTTTTTGACAGGTTTTAAAATGTAAATTTGTCTTTTTGAAATGAAGATAAAAGTTCAGGAAATAAATTAATGTGCCGAAGTTGAGAGAGAGCATGGAAATGAGGATAAATGCATGTCTTTCTACGTACAATAAGGACTTGTCCCTTTTAAATGCAAAAATGAAGGGCAGATGTGAAGGCTTTATAGAGCCTACTTGGGAAACCAAAGGACCAACAACACACAAACCTGACTGGGTTAAACCTCCTGACCTTTCTGACTACACAGGAGAAGTAGGTGTTAAAACAAAGTTTTTGAGTTCATGTCATGAAAGCTGCAGACATATTTGTACCTGAGGAACCTGCAGAAAGACTACCCTTTTCCTCAGCTATGTTTCCATTGTGTATGTTTTGAAAAACAAAAGAAAACATAATTCATTTGCTTATTAAAAAGCGTGGGGGAGTCTGTAAACACTGACAAATGAAGACATGTGTTTGATTTATGTTTCCTATGTGGATCAAGGCAGGAGATGAGTTGTTTCTGTAGGAGTTAAGAGTTTTCTGTGAAGCTCATGAAAAACTGAATGAAGCCTTTAGAGCGACGCCAAGCTGGAGTTTCAGTTTTAGTTTGCTGAAACATCTTTGTGCCAGCCATCATTGTCACATTAGTGCTGTAAGCCAGAAGGGAGTGAGAGATGAAGAGACAAAAGCAGAAAAAAAAGAGAAAAAACGACAAGAGAGCTGGGCAATCAGAAACAAAAGCAGTGCTGTAACCGGACACTGAGCTCTCGTTTGGGGAATGTTGGAGGAGGAATAAAGAAGGGGGAAGGGAGTAATTAAAAACACAAGCCTCTCATTGGGTTTTGCAAGATTGTGAATTGGAAACAGAATGGCTTTTATTACACAATGATTATCTAAAAACATTTATGCATGTTGTCAAAGACATGCATGCAGGAAATTATGCCTAAGCCCTGTAATAACTTCAGCTCACAACTCAAAGAAACATAAACATCAACCAGTAGATGGGCTCACAGATCACACGCACAAAATCAAGAACTGAATTATTTCAGAGCCAGGGCCGGTGGTCCAAGAGGTGTTAAGTGAGTTTGAGGCTCTGCACACAGATCCTCTGTCCCTGACACTCTTTGTCTTCAGGAAGCTCGAGCCTCACATCCTCAAAGGTTTTTCAGCAATCTTGGGGTCCAGCACAGAGACACACATGGATGGGAGTATTGACTAATTCCCTTGTACAGTATCAGTCAGCTCTACAAACATAATTTCTTCTCCCGCATGAATCCTACACTACTCACTGCTGTAAAAATTTATGTGCCCCTCACAGATTTTTTCAGGTTTTTAATTTACCATTATATCTGGGAAGCGTATTTTCACCCCTGCCTGATTGCTGTGAGACCAACAATCAGTAAATCACTTAAATACATGACATCAAGTCATTATAAAAGTGATTAAAAGGCAATTCACCATGCCCTGAACTAAAGAAAGTCAACAAAAAATGAGAAACAAAGTCACTGCCAGAAGAGAGACCACACTGAGTGCCATTATCAGCAGATGGAAAAAACATGTGTGAACAGCAGAGCAGAGGGACAAAGAAACAGGTCTCAGTTTGAGGAGTACAGCACTTATTACTGTAACTTACAATCTATGCAGACAGCAGTCAGGTTTTTTTTATTTTATTTTATTTTTGTTTGCTAAACTTCAGTCTCGCTCAGCATCCACCTGTGCCAGTGTGCAGAAAGAGCTCACATTGTTGCAGACAGGTCCACATTCCCGGCTTTTTTGCTCTTTGGGGCGTTTCTGGACTTACCCAGGTTGGATACATTTTCCTCTGCATAAGCTGGCATAGGTTCCTGATATATGATCTGGAAATTCGGTTGGTTTAGAAGCCATGGCATGACTTTAAACACAGAATTCATGTTGGAAAACCCTCCAGTGTTGCTGAATTCTAAAAAAAGAGAAGATAAAAATTCTACAAAGAGAAGTTTATCCAAATTCTTCCACAGCGATGCAAAAATGTTCCTGGCCAGTTATTGCAAACTCTTAAATGCAAAAGTTGCTGTCAAGGGTGGCTCAACCAGTTATTAGGTTTACTTTTATCCACATAATGAGAAGTTATTTTGGTAGCTGTTGTCTATCCAATGCTTGGATCCAGAATTTCAAAAAGAAAAACAGCAACAACCTGAAAGTGAGGATGCGCTCGCCTGAGAACAAAAACAGTCACACGTCCTTGGTTCAGGTAAATTTGGCTCATGGGTTTGCTTTAGAATCATCAGAACTTCTAAGAGGTTTGATTTGTGACCATACATTTTGTGAAGTGTCTCATTACACCCTGTATATTGCATGATGCAACACGTGATTTGATTAGGTCAAGATCGAAAATTGTTGCATGTCTGGAAAATAACTTGAAAGTTGTTTTTTTTATATATATTTACACTGGCTATGTTTGATATGAAAAATCGATGACCTATAGGGACTCAAAACTTTTTCAGAGAGCTATAGGTCTCCCTTCATGCCCCTTTCCCTCATCTCAATACGTTTAAATGTCTGATAGCTTTCCCCCCTCTCTTTTCTGTGCTACCAAGGCAATAGCTGGTTGCCAGATTCCCACGCTGGCAGTGGCAGTAGAGACTTTGAATCAAGATGTGGGTTGAAAAGTACGTTGGCAGAGGGATTTTGATGAGTAAAACAGAGAAAGAGAGCAAGGCCTGGGGCAATTCAGATGAATTTAGTTTAGCTTTCTGCTGCGTTTGCTGACTACATATAATAAAAGGCTGAAATCTCAAGATGTAACAGTTTAGATTGATGCCTTGTGCGAAGTTGGTAACAGCTATAAGCGACAAGCACAAATTGCATTATGTAACTTCTGTATGCACCCTATTTACATTAAGTGAATTCACACTGCATATATCAAAAGTTAAGAGTTTGGCTTTTTGACAAGCTCGGGTTCACAGTGTATCTCAAGGACTCTCGAGTATGTGGAAAGGAGGTGCTTGCTGTGAAAATGACAGCAGACCTGTGACACATATCTGAGCCATATTTGCCCCTGAGGAAAAATAAGATTCATGGTTGGAGCTAGATTTAGTAGCAAGACATGTTGAGGCAAAGTCTGCATTCTTCTTATAGCAGTGATGTATAATTTTCCAGTTGGTTAAGTATCACCTTTTGTTTTATGTATCATATTTACAGCCAATTTACTCAATAAAGAACCAGAGAAAGCAAGACAGAAATAAGTGACTTGCTCATTTTATTTAGTATCTTTATGTGTGTGACCAGATGTTTTTCTTAGTTTTTTTATGATTATGACCTGGCATGTTATTCCAGTCTCCTTTAGCACTGGCTCTAAGGATGTTTTTTTAGCAATTGTTTTTGCTTCAAGCAATCAAATTTTTTTTTTCTGACAAACCTTTTAGTAAAATATAAAGGATTATGATTATGTATAAAGAGCCACTTCCAGCATGATACAAATTAACTTACTATGAACTTACTATTTAGAGGGTCAATATGATAGAATAGATTTGGAAATAACCGGGTCTCAGTTTAGCCAGTGTGCAACTTTAAAGCAAACTTTTTTCTGTTTAAGCTTTTATCTAAAATATTATGGAGACATTAGCTTATGGATAAATGTGACAAATATCATTCCGTTTGTTGTAGTTTGGCTCATTATGCTTCCTTGCTCAAAATAACAGAATGTATTCACTATCTTACATTTTATTAGACTCGCAAGAACAATTTTCAAATTGCCTAAGTTATGCCATATCCTTATGGTGATTATAACAGTTCAAACCACACCATACATTTTTCTGGTTCAAATGTAGTTTCAGTCTGCAAACATCAGAAAAAAGACAACTATTCTGGTTAATCTACTTTGTTAATAAAACCAATTAAAAAATATAACTAATAAATTACATTTAAGCTTATTTTTAAAATTCTAATTTTAATATTTGTTATATCTAACACTGTATAGAAGGTAAGTGGTTCTTTGCAGAAATCAACTTTAGCAAAGATGAAATTGCTGATGCTGTACAAAATAAATAAATGTTTCATTAAACTGCAATGACTGAATACAGATACTTTTTCTCTGTTTGCCAATAGCTAAATATTTGCTTTACTTTTAAATTCATGTTCATTTTATTTTTTGCCAGAACGCCATGGTGTCCTTTAAGGAGCTTTGTGGCCTGACGCCCGCCGCCAACATGAAGCAGTGCATCCTGACTGTATCTACCTGGCTGATGAACAGTGAACGGTCACTGAAGGTGATAGTGGACCTGAGCGAGACCTACCCCACCATGGAAGCACAGGGTCCTGTGCCTGAGCTTCTGCGCAAAGTGCTAAACGCCTATGACATGGTAAACTGTTATGGCAAACACACTTTGCTAAAACATTTGCATTGAATTATTACTGCAGAGAAAAATACTCAAAGCAAACAGAAGTAAAGGTGTTATTTAAAGCCTAACATAATAGTTTTCTATTTACTGAATTGCTCTGTTTATTACTTTATTAGAAATGTGGTGTTCTAGGCTAACTTGGAATCTAGCTAGGAAAGATGCTGTGCACAAACAGGTTCATTTGAAAACTTTGAACTTACAATATCTTACTTAACCCAGCTGATCTCCGTGCAATTTTCCTTGAGGACTTTAAACATTGAAATATTAGGGAGTGAATAAAGATAGACACTGCAATTTTCTTTGAACAACCTTTAACTTCCTCATGCAGAAAAAAGTTATGTTTCCCTTAAAGGTCAAGAGCTTGGTGACTGCTGTGTTTTTGTGTGTGTGTGAGTATCCATACAGATTCTTGTCTACCCATAAGTGGACTTGATATTGATCATGTATGTCTCATTCATCACTTTAAATCTGACAAACACCTTCCCTTTCACTTTAATACCAGTAACAAAAATGGTAGGTTTGGCCCTAACCGTCTAAACCACAGCTAGGATTTGTTATTTTATATACCAACGACAGGAATGATGAGAGAAAAAATTTGTTTATTTAATTCCTCAGTCAGACATTTGCAAATACCTCTTTCTACTCCTTTAATCAATTTGGAAAAACCCAAGTAATGATTTTTGATGACTTTGTACATTTCTGATAGTTAATTGGAGGCAAACCTGTTAAGGTTTTTGTAAGATTAGACATTAAACAAACTGGTTCCTTGTGTGAACTAATGGAAAAACTGAAAGAAATCAGGCAAGAGTTTTAAGGAGGGAATTGTGGATGTGTTATATTTAAGGTTGACTTAGCATAGCTCACCACTAGCTATGAAAAACTGGATTACAAAAAGGACATTTTCTAAGAGCGAGACTCTTAGGTTTAGCTTTGAGTCTGTTTGTGTTTTGTAGGTACAAAATCTCCAATGTTTATTTTATTGGAAGAAGGCAAAGTTTTACTAAAATCAAAGTGTTAAAATAAGAGTTTAAAGTTTGAAAAAAAAATCTATCTAAAGCAGCTCTAAATCTAACAAAGCTTGATTCAGCACCAAGTTTAATATTTTGTCATGCTGCAATAAAAACTGATCTTTGACATCTGAGCTCTTTCCCTCTGCTGAACCTCTGAGTATGTGTGCTGTGCACATGTAGGAGTCCACAAACTGCTCCGCACACCAGACAGATTCACTTCTGCTTCTATTCTGATGTAAACACATGCAGTGGGTTTCACAGTGAGTGGTGTGCCATATGCCAACACGTAGGGCTGCTCCGTGCGCATCACTCTTTTAGATCGCTGACGTACATACTGTCATACACTTTAAGATGACTGTAGACAGTCTGTCAACTTGCATCTTGAGCTCACTTTATCGTCTCCTATTTTTAAATATACTCTATAGTTTGACATAGTAGAATGAGAAAACAAACTCCTCTGTAAATTTTAAGTTCACATTTTTAATACTTGTGTGGGACCTTATCAAAGCACGTGAAATCAAAACAATCAGAACACAAAAATAAATGCAAACTTCTAAATGAATCTTACTTTACGATGCAATTTGTAACTTGTTTAGTTAAAGTCAGAGTTCAGCTGAATAAACTGCTTCTTTATATTATAATTTTTAAGCATATGATTGAAATATTCACACAGCTGGATGAGTTTTCCAAAGCTTCCAGACATGACGTATTCACCACATACTGTAATTGACCTGTCAAGTTGTCAAGATGCAGCTGCTTATTGTGTAAAAGTGCTTTTCCTCCTGCCTCGTCTCTCGGAAGACCTTGATATTTTTTACAAGTTGACATATGAGCAGTTCAGAAAGGTTTTAAAAGACTCCCATATTAGTAATTCCCTTCTGTTTTACACCATTGCTTTTTTATTTCTATATTTTTTTAGGTGGGAGCTGGGGAAATGAGTCGTTTGTTACGTTTCAGCCTTTATGCTTCACTTGCGATCTACACACATTCCATGAGAGGATCGCTACTTCTTTTTAATAGCAGTTTTATTTTTATCGTTAGCTTTTAAAGGCAAGCAGTACATAAAACATAAGTCAAAGAACACACAGCAAATGAGCTACATAAGCTTTTGGTCACCATCATACATGTATAAGGAATATTTTAAAAATCCATCTATTTCAACTTGTAAGTTTTTTCAAGGCATTCACAAGGAATGAATGCTTTTTCTAGACACTGTACATTGTGTTACATTGTGAAACAAGACAACGCCTTCCAAAAGAGAAATATCAGCATAAGGATCTAATAGAAGGTTGCGTGTATCTTTATTAACATACAGTTTAGTCTTTGATGGGAGCTAAGTGCTCGTTTCCTGCTGTCACACTCCCTTGCTCAAGAACAGAGGGCCCAGTCTATGGGCATGTGTGTGTATCTGTGCAGTACATGTGTGTGAAGCCTATGACTTCACTGCTGATTGGCTTGCCAACTCCAGGGCGTTAACTGTTGAAAACCAGTGTGAAGTCTGTGTCTTTAGTAACCCGCATGTAGGTTATTGGCAGCGAACGTCATGATGTCTTCTAAAACGAGACATCAGTGCCATTACGTTTTCAGTGCTTACCGTAGGCTGTGACATGTTTTCATTGCCATGCAGAAGCTAAATTTTAGATTTTCTAGTTTTCCAGATATGTTGAATGTGGAAATATAAATGAGCTGACATAGCACAAATAATGTTTGCCTCAATTTAAATTCAAAATTCAAAAATATTTCATTGATCCCAAAGAGAACTTAAGTGAAGGTGTGGCATTAAGTATTATCCAGCATTAAAGGCACAATCAAGTATGTTTCCTTCAGTTGTATTCAACAAAGATGACTTAAAAGAAATTTGACTTTGTAATTTGATGTCTTAAAATTGGGTCCATGTTCCTTTAAGAAGCTCCTGCTCTTTCTAGTGCTCCGCCTTCAGAATGTCATCGCAACAATGCTTCTCATTATGCTATTAACTACCGTTCTTAGGAGTGCCGACTGAGAAGCAGCTTGGTTTTTGATGAGGTAATAATATTACAAAAGAAAAAAGTAGATTTTACTTAATACCACTTTAATTTTCTTTAGACAACAATTTAGTTTTTTTGATTCTGTCAAACTCAGAACAATTTTTGGGTTCCAAATACACTCCTTCATAGATTTTATTGTGCTCACATGGATGGGTTAATCACAAGTTAGACAAATATTCTTCATGTTTTGCATTTAAACAGTTTCGTCTCCAGTCGTTGCTTCAGCGAGCTTGCTGCCTATTACAGGAACACTTTGCATTCAAACTAGCTCCCATGAGAAGATTACTTGGAAAAAAGGCATGTACATGCATATACTCATCCAAACAGTACAGCAGTCCACTTTCTGCCTCCCACAGGAGAGTGAAACTTAATTATCCTTCCCCTTTGTGCTAGAGCTCTCCTCCAGCTGCTCCCGATCAGCCCTGTTGGATGATGTCTGAGCACCACGTCAAATATAGTTTTGGCCTCAATTAAAAATTTGAAGCGAAAATCTATTTTCGCCATTTTTGTCTTTGTAGATTGTAGGTGTGGTCAGAATCTGACCAAATAAGTTGTGTGACTTCTTAACCTAAAATGTTAATAAATAAATGGCTCAGCAAGAGCATCAACTCAATAATAAGATAAATTGATTTCATAATACTTAGTTTGACAAGAAGAATTCTTACAGTTGGATAACTATCAATAAAAATGTAAGTCATTACTTTTAGTAGAAACACAAAAGACCATTAAAACCAGTTAATTTTTACGTATGCAAAAGTATATTATATATACAGTACGTTTGTTATTATGAAGAATTTAGAATAAACATTGAACCAACTAAATTTCTTACTGCAGTCAATATTGCACTGTTTTACCATTTTGCTGTTTAAACATTGCTAATCACAGGTTGCTAACCTACATTCAGAGTTTGCCAATAGGTACTTTAAAACAGGGTTAATAACAGTGATGGGTGGTGCCAGATTGTTTGTGGTTTTTTGCAACAAGAAATGTTGCCATAGAGACAATTTTTTCTTTTTTGTAATCAAAGGGAAAATATAGGTACCATTTTTTTCAGTCAGCTGACCAGCAGTGCAAAGCAGCAGGAAAAAGAGGCAGGACATGGAGCTTCTTCTCTCCATGCAATACTGCACTCACTCTGGCATGTCCCCTGATATGTTATGTAAATAAAATACTTTCAATTATAGAAACTGTATAAAGGGCTGGACAGTGGTTCATTTGTTACTGGCTTGTCATGTGTATCTAATTGGTTCCTTTGCAAAAAAAAAACAACAAACTACACACTTTGTTGTCTGTGCTGTAAATTCACTCAGGTCACCTGCTTTTCTCAACTATAATCTTAATCAAATCTAAAAAAAAACAAAACATAGGTATGTCTGGCATGAGCTCTGGCTAATGAGATGATCAAATTAGAAATCATTTGTGAGAATAAAACTCACCCTTTTAGCATTTTCACTATCATTTTTACCTAAACTCTGGTTATTATCATTATATAATTTTGGTTGAAGCTCAGCTGATGAGTTTTCTTTTAATGACTTTTGGTGATTAAGGTGAACTATAAATTAACTTTGTCTTTTTTATTTGTCTTCTAGATGATCCAAACCAGCAAAACCCTGATTGAGTCAGCTGATGTTG
This sequence comes from Alfaro cultratus, assembly GCA_903066825.1. NCBI lineage: Eukaryota > Metazoa > Chordata > Actinopteri > Cyprinodontiformes > Poeciliidae > Alfaro > Alfaro cultratus. Next base: position 25,289 of record CAEFZX010026715.1, read on the forward strand.
TCTACTCCAAGCTCACACAAGCACAACGGGCAGGTATGCAGCATGAATGTATTCAATACTATTCCAGAATACTTCCCAAAGGGAAATTAAATGAATTTGTGCATCCGCTTGACTTGAGCAAACTGCTAGAGTCATTGTAATTTCTCCTCAAAGTAAAAGGAGGTTCTACATTTCTCTTCCACTGGGATGAAACTGACTCTCCATTCAGGGCCATGAATCAGATTTTCTCACTTTTTTGTTTTTCTTTAAAACTCAATATCATAAGAAAGCAACTTGTCACTCTCCTGTTATAAGATAGAGAGGGTGTGACATGGTATGCAGTTCTGCAGATAAAGAAATGGCGTTGCCCCCCAATTGGTGGCTGCTATCAATAGAAGTGGCCATCATCAGTGAGTCAATGGTGTAGTTATGGGCAGTGAGCAGGTGAAAACAATCAGTGAGCCGCACAGACAAAAGGGCTGCAGGGGGGAGAGAGAAAGGACAGAAGGCATAAACATCTTTTGAAAGGAGGAGAGAAATTAAAAGGCTTGACATTGCAGGCTGTGGGGGACAGAAAAGACAGAATTAAACATGCATTAATCAGTACATCTTTATTTTAAAAAGATGGAATCCCACAGAGGACAAATTTTGCCGGGATGTGATCATTATTAGAGAAATGGCTTCAAACCAGGAAATTCTTGTGGCTTGTCCTCCCCAGCCTCTTTTGGATTTGGCTCAGCTCCTCCTCATTTGCCTCACTTGTATCTTTAAATAGGAAGCACAAAGCTGGAATAGTGACATCTCAATTTTGCATGTTTTCACTAACATTGTGCTGCTACAGTCAGCCACAGAACTGCAGATCATCGCCAGTTAAATACTTTGTTATAGCTGGTGTAAACCTGGTTAATTACATTTTATACCCTTCCACTCCTTATTGTTTTGTGTCTAGCAACTGGGACTCAGTCACACGCTTCAACCCCATATCCTGAATCAAATAAGAAATTTAAGCCTCCTTTATGCCAAGCTTTACTCCCTGGTGTTACACAATAGGAGGCATATGCTTTCTCCCTTTAACAGAATAAGCTAACCTGATATTCATGCTGTGTAATTACCCTGGGATGTAGGCTGAACACTGGGGCTTCAATCACAGAGCTGTCCCTTAGCTCCATGGTTCCCCAGCCAGGAGCTGGAAGAATGTTCAAAGGCGATGATTTCAGAGTTAAGCAGAGCTTAAACCGCACGCAGCCGCACTCACAGCTGTTTCTGTTACTTCGCAGTAATGCTCAGCTTATTGCCTCCGTCAGGTAAAAGAACCTGTATGCATCTGTAGGATAATACAGCTAGTACTTCTGGTTCAGCTGAGAAGGGAGGGAATTTGGACATTCTTTTATTAAGAGCTGATAGCTTTTCCTGTAAGTGAGAAGAATGATACACCGAGGCAAAGGGGGAGCAGCGACAGCCCTCAGGCGCCTCAGCCGCATGCCAAACATAACACTCACCCCGTCGCCCACTCTCTCTGCTGTGCCCCTGGTTCTGACACTCATGCTTCAAATCAAACTGTGGCCTTTTACAAATATTATGTCTATTTTACATCCCTTCTGTGTATTTATATTAGTGTTTCCAGACATTTGTTGCCATTTTGATAACAATAGGTCAGCCAGGAAGAATGGTTTTTTTTGTTTTTTTTCTTGTAAAATGTGCATTAAGGAATGCCTGGAAAAAACGGGGTTTCCTGCTTATTTTGGAAAACTTTGGAATTCGATTTACAGATTTTCTAGGTTTGGATAAGTATAAAAAAATCAATTTATTCATATTTTTTAAGGTTCCATACTTATATGTCTCTGTAGAAATAGTCAACATAAATTCAATGCAAACTTTTTACTATTGAATAAAGAAGAAATTTTAATTGAAAAGAAACTAATTCTTAAATTTAGCTTTTCATGTCATTTGGAACCTGTACAATACAAACATCTTTTCTAAATTAATTAATTAAATGAAGATAACATATTTTTAAACATTAAATTAAGTTAACGTAACAGAATATTGTGCCTGACGGCCTTATTTCATCACCTATTGAGCCAAATGTCCTTTGTTCTTATAAGATATTATTGTTTTCCACATTTATTTCTTTGATGTCACTTGCACCAATGTGCTAATGATGCTACAATAATAGAAAAAATGTTACAATATCTTTTTTTCTGCTTTATGACTCAACATTTAAGCTTCTAATTATAATTCGAAACTGACTTTTGTTACTATTTCTTTAACATTGTAGTTCTCAGCTTGTTACTTCTGGTCCATCTTATCTTAATGGACCTATAAATAAATCTACAGTCTATGACAAGTTTAGTTCATTAAACTTAAGCTAATTGGGTAAAAGTAACAAAAAATATGCAACATTAAGGCTCTAGATGAGCTAAATTAATACTGTCTGTGTAACTATACCTGCTTTGAGCTGTTGTAAACCAACAGTTGAAGCAAAATTTAAGCTCCTTTAATTTAAGTTTTTTAATAACAGTCATTAGATCCAATGAAATACACTCGTTCTACAATTTGACCCAATTTCTCTAATTGAGATTTTTCCTCATCTGACATGTCTGTTTATTTAGCTTGTGTTTCAGTCGATTGTAGCCATTTCTTAACCTCTTATAACCAGAGAATCCACAGACAATATTGTGTTTAACCCCTCCCATAGGTACTTGTAGTGAATGCATCTCTTCTGATGCTGTATGTACCTCTAAGAACCCATCTCATAAAGCAGGTGTACAGACTGACAGCATTAGGAGTAACTGGCTGAACACAGAAAGGCGAGCAGAGAGAGGGATATGAAGATATGGTGGATTTGCATGGAATTGAGGGTTTTGTCCCTATGATCATTCAAGATGGCAAAGGTGTAATTTCGGCTTAATGGCTGTGTGAGAAACAGAAACAGTGCTATTAGAGGACAGCTTGTCAGTCTTGGGGAAGAGAATGTGGCGACGGGGTGGAATTTGTTAGTTTAATTTAAACTCTGGTGCTCTTGCCCTTGTGCTAAATACTGTTGTGGCAAAGACATAAATCACAAACGATGGCTGGGATATGAAATCAGGAAATTTCACTCAACTGTCACCTCTTATTTTAAAATAAGGGCATTATGCAAGATCAGAAACAACAGCGTGGAACAGGTTTGGATTTGTTCTGCCTGTCCTGCAGCATCTTCCATTTTCTTCCTCCCCTCAGTTTATGCATAGTCATTGTTGCAGCTAATCAGTTTAATTTGGGCAGTGAAGCTTATGTGTTGATGAGAATGGAGAGGTGCTAGATGAATCCCCTGTGGGCCCTATTGGTGGCTCGCCATCACGCACGAGGATAATGGGCGACCAGGAAAACAGCTGGGATGCGCACTCTGGCCCCTCCAGATGCTACCATCATATTTTTTGAGTACACAGACTCTGAGTTGGCTCAGGTATCGGAAATCTAAATGTGGAAACCCCAATTCACTCTTCTTTTCATTGTAGTCATTTCTTTGCTTTGTGAAGTGTTTATGTTTTTCAACAATTTAATCAGTTTCCATTGAAGAAATAAATTAGCACGAAGTAAATTTCACTCAATTTGTACATTTGTGTGTAATTAGAAATCTATATTCAGTGCCTACATACAGTGCATATGTGAGTGGATTAAACTGTTATTTTAATATCTATATTTTAACACTTACAAAGTTGTGACAATCTCAAAATCTAAAAAGGAAGATAAATTGTTTTTGTTATTTTCTAGGTCTGGGTGAGTTTGGAAAAATTCTGTTTTTTCTGATATTTTTCTTCTTTCCACATTTTGAAGAAAAATACTCCAATAAATATAGTAGATTTACTTTGAGTTACATTTAAATAACATCTTATACTTTTTCTGCCACATTATACCTTGATTTTAAAATTAACCACCAATATTTTGGTTTTGAATTTAATTAGTAGATACACCACTATTTACCTTTAGAATTAGATTCTAGACAACTTTAAATTCAGGTCGAATTGTTCTTAAAATTAGTTTTGATATTATGATACAATATGCATGCAAGCAGAGATTTTGTGGATAATTTGAAAATGAAATAAATAAACTAAAGATCGCAAACTGTTCTTAAAAGAGACAGCATTTCCAAAACTTACAGTTGTTTTGATGGCAGAATCTTGTGATGGTGGTTGTGGATCTCTGCCACTCCCTCCAGAGATACTGTAAGCGTTTTGACAACTACTCTGATTAATGCTGCCGTTCCTGGGCCTGTCCCAGAGGAAAACATTGAAATCTGTTATTGCTACATAAAAAACGGGCAGAAAACATACAAGGAATATGCTTTTGTTGTTGTTGCAAGACACATTATGCAGTAGCGCTGTTATCTAATCTTTCTAAACTATAAGAAAATTAATTAATATTTAAATGCTTCCCAAAATAGACTTTGCTGTCTTTCTTTAAACTAGAATAGTTTGATAATTTGGGTAACATGACTGGACCAATCATCATAAAAGAAAAAAGGCATACCTGGAAATGACTAGATGAAAACGCTTGAAAAGGACTCACAAACCTCAAACTGGAATCAAATATATCATCAATGCAATCCATGTTTTATCATCTCTCTGTTGTGTTTATCTAGGTCCCCTTCCATTCAAACATGCTTTCTCTGCCTAACGACTGTGTATTTGTTCATTTTGTTTTTGACAGCTTTCTCGCTGTGAATATCCAAGATAAAGACATCTCATTCCCTTTGTCGTCTTTGGCTTTGCAGAGTCATTGTTTTCCTAGCTCATCCACAGCCAGAAAAAAATCCCTCTCTGTGTTTGCAATGATGACACTCCACATGGACTCTAGAGTGTGTATAAATTGGGATAAATTAAGCAAACATTGATCTGACTGGTGCAAATCTCCTTTCACCAGCTACCATTTCTTTTCAGTGAAACAGGATCCGCTTTAAAGATTCTGTTTTATTTGGTTATTTACCACCATTCATTTTCTTTGACTTAAAATTGTGCATTTTTTAGATCTGCTTGTGCATATGGAAATCTTCTCGTCATAAATGCAGAAGATGTTTATCGTTTTCAAGGACTATAAGCCATATTTTGTAATTGTGTAGCTACTCTAAAGAGATATTGTCACTCGTGTCCTTCCATCTGAGCACTGCTTCTCCAGCTCATACCCATTAGGGAAGCAAACTAAAAAGTCCTTGTCTTTCTACAGCACACCATGGGGTCACATTTTACACAACAGCATGAATTTCCCAGTGTTAAAGTGACAGTAAGGAACAGGAATTGTGTTAATGTTACACGGAGATGGCTCTTAATCATTGCCAGATTAAATACTCCGAGAAGCTATATTAGAACAAACCGCCACCAGCTAATTTCGTATCATTTACATCTCCCTCCTTGCTGGTTTCTTCCCCATCCTATGTTCGCCTTCTCCCTTTTCTCAGCTCTGCACAGGCAGCAGACCATTAACTGTGGCAGATTATAAAATTAGATCAGTCCTTATCCCTGTTAATGTAAATTTCAGGCTCCTACGCTAGAATACTGTAGTAACACTACCTCTAGTATAGTTAGAAAATTAAGAAAGGGCAACATTGTAGATTGAGAATGAAAAAGTAGTTTTACATTTTTATGTACTCTGCCTCTGGAAGATGATCCACTTAAGTTGGTACACAGGAAAAGAATTTCATTTGGTTTGAAGTATTCTCCAAAATGCGTAAACTATTTGTTTACAGAAGAGGTGCAATACCGTCTCACTTATAAATATGAGGTGCTGGAAAAAAATGATTCGAGATGCACAGCTATCCTCTAGTTCGTAGTGGAAGCCTGCATTGTTTCTTCAATGCCTGTGCAGAAAATCAAAGCTTCTGTTGCTTAAGGTCATCCTTAGACTGACAAGCAAGCTGAGTCTTACAGATTTAGTGGGAGTTTGTTGCTAAACCCTTTGGAGATTAGGAATAGTTTGCCTCGGCCGCAATAAAACCTGACCTACTCTGAAGCCTAATTAGAGGTTCGCCTTGATTGTACCACTTCAGTTTTAGCCCTGTAAGCAAAGGGCATCCATCCGGTCATCCATTTTCTGTACTCACTTAACTCTAGTAGGTTCATGGGATGATCTGATCCTAAATCTCCTGAATCAATAACCAAGAGATGATGAAGAAGAACATCTTTGAACTATGAGAGAAAACCCACGCATTCCTCACAGAACACCACAAAAAAATACACAATAGCCTATTTGTTTAAATATGCACACCCTTACTTTGTTGTAATACCTTTTGATACAGTTCCAGCATTCAGTCTTCCTAGGTACACAGTTAATTATAGAGAAATTAAACTACATTGATTAACTGTAATTAAAGTTCATGTCCACTGATTGAAGTTCACCGTCCTATTAGGGCTTTTTTTCAAATTGCTAATTTACATTCATAGTTTGTCGATGTTCAAGACGCTGCAATGTGTCAAAATAATGAGATTTATGAAAAAAAACGCTAATCAGGAGAAGAATTTAAAAAATCCACAGCTGATAGCATGGCACACTGAAACATTGAGCAACAGTAACATTTCTGAAACCAAATATTTCACAAAAATGAATACAAAAAGGGCAAATGGGAACTTGTCAGGGAGGCTGCTGAAAAGTTGCCAGTAGCTTTAAAGAAAATACAAGAATTTCTCCATTATGTCTGGTCTAAGAGTAGGGTTCAAAGGTCAAAGAATTTTCTTCCAAAGAAAACATTCAGGTCCAGCTAAAACTTCCCAAAAACTTGTGGGAGAATAGTTTATGGTCTGATGAAACTAGGCTGGAACTTTTGACCAACATTTTAAAACATAAGTCTGGTACCAAAACATTACAGCACTAAAATAACACTGCACTTTTAGTAAAATACAGTGGTGGAAGGATCAACCTCTGGGGTTTGTTTTCTTCATGTGAACCAGACTTTTATAGAGGAGAATGAAGTCATTCACAGCACCAAATATCAGTCAGGTTTTGACCCAATCCTTAATGTACCTGCATGCTCTAACAGATTTCACAAAATGATGGCACTTTAAAGAAGGTGTCCACATGTTTTATGACTTCTGTAATATTGAATATAATTTTTTCCCCATTTTAATTGATCTGTAATTGCTATATAACAAATGGTAAATGTGTTTCCCTATATCTCCGGTGGTGAATAACAAATCTCTTGGCAAAGGTGCCTCACCTTTGAAACCTGCTTTACGTAAGACCTTTAAGATCTTAACAGGACAATACTAATTTGGTTATTCCAGTAGTGCAACAGACTGATGTCTGTACTAAATGTACTATATTCCATTCTTAAAAAGTATTAATTGAATAAATGAATAAAAACTCTAAGCACCACAGTAGACTGTAAGCCTTTTAGAGATATTTGTGGCTTTTCTGATATTGTTTTTAGGTGAAACATGTCTGTCCATTTCAGGTCTGGACTTCCATGAAGACCTGCATCGCATTGGAGCAAAGGAGGGCCTGAAAGGCAGAAAACTTCAGAAAGCCATGGAGAGTTATGCTTGGAACATCACTGTGCTTAAGGTGAGCGAACTTCCCCAATCACGTGACTTCAAACTCAATGCACTGTATGCAATACATTTAGACATTTAGAGTATACACGACTTATATGAAAGATGGGAAGTTTAAGGATTATCTTATAAACTGCAACCAGCTGGACAAGCAATCCCAGACACTGTTGCAGAGATTTACCCGCATGATGTCTTAAGAAAGCTTCTTGGGCTAATTGCGTCTCTCTCTTCCCTAATCCCTAAATCTCGTAAGTAGTTAGTGTTCATTCCAAGCGTTGTTTTATTTATTTGCTCTTGTATCTATTGTGACAAGACTTGATTGGATCGTTCACACTTGCTTGGAAGACACACAGCTACATGCAGCTTGGCCATATGTGCATGTGTAAAAGATGGTGCATTCTTGTCACTGCTTGCCCTGTGACTCGAGAGACAAGGCCAGCTAATTCTCTCATCTTATTCCCTCTTTGAATACCGAGGTTAGAAAGCTAAACGCGAACAGTATAGTTGGGATCTTATCTCATTGTGTCACCTTGACACCTGTTAATTGTAAATGATAGTGATGATTGCATGCTTTATACACATTTTTGTGCAGTAGCATAATTTTAATTCTATATATGTGAAAATATAACTTCAATTAGTTATTTTGAGTTTTTTGATAAGAAAAGGCACCTTTGCCTTTGCCAATCCTAAAAATAATTTAACATCAAAGGAATTTCTTGCACAAAATCTTTAGAATGGTTTTATCATTTTAGCTAGTCACAGAGCTGTTCACACTAAAACCCCTGACAGTGGGTTTTAGTGTGCACTCAGTGCTGGAGGATCAGAGAAATTACCACACACACCCACTGTAAATGTTTTAGTGGTTGGCACCCACACAAAAAAAAATCAGTGACCAAATCTAAACTGCTACTTAGTAAACCCCAAGTGGCGGTTAGCTCTTCTACAGTTCTAATATTAGTAGCAAGTATGTGGAATGCTTTTAGCCGTGTTACTTGTATTTCCTCTTCTCTTCTGTAGCTAGAGCTAACAATGTTGTTACTCTTATCTCCAAGCGTGTGAAGGAAGCACTGCACACATCCCTAATCTTCTAAGCAAATATATTTCTACAGGTGCAGTTTACATGAAAGTCCCACCATATGTCAATAATAACCTATCCAGGCTAAAAAAATCAAACCTTGATGTCCATAAATTAACTTATGCTGTATAGGGAAAAAGTAGTGAACACATGATAAAAAGGAGGTTCAAGAAAGCATGGAAAGTCATGACACCTACTGAAGTCGATCAGTTATTAGAGAATAATCCTGCCACTTAGTGTAAATAAATATCAACTGATGACCAATGAAAAATATTCTGATTACCAAGGTGTCAAACAAGACACAACATGTGATGGGCATAACTAGTGAGCTCTCTCAAGACCTTTGCAACCTTATTACAAAACATACTAATGGTGTTGGTTGCATACAAATTTTCCAGAGACAGAAGAGTTAAAGGATTTAACAAAGAGCATAGGAGCGTTTATGGAAGACATGTAGACAAGCTTTAGAAATAGTGTAGATCATAGTGTGGCCAGATCAGGCCGAAATTGAAATGTTATTAGATACCATAATACACACCATATTTGGAGGTGAAAAAGTTCCAGATATCAGTCCTAAAACACAATACCAATAGTGAAGTTTGGAAATGGTAACATCATAATGTGAGGTTTATTTTAGAATATATTTTCTGTCAACTTTTGTGTAGTTGAAGTAGAGTTGCTATGCCGTAGATTTCCCACACATAGGAAATTCATTATTTAAAGTTATTATGCACAAGTAACTAAACAATGTCCTCAGCAATGCCGGTATTAAAGCTATAAAACATACTCATCACAATAATCATCATTAATATATGATACCTGACAATATTCAAGAATAAAATCTTGAACTGTTATTTTTCTAACTTCTTGTACCAGATATTTGTGCTACAATCTTAAGTACTGTAGGAACCAAGGGGAAATTTGCTTTGATTTGTGTTATTTATATTTCTACTCACCTCTATAATGCCAGCATATTTCAAGCATCTATCTTATTTTTTTTTTAAAGTAATATGTTTTTCGGGGTTAGTTGCTATAGCAGCCAACCACTTCCCGCTCTAATGGTTTCTCTCTAAAGGTTTTTTTTGTGTGTGTGCTTCACCTCCTTATGTTATTACTGCTACTATGGCAGAATAGTGTATCAGTTTGACCTGCTTTCTGACTTTTTTGCAGTTTACAGCCACAAAAACAACTTTGATTGAACTAGGACAGCCTGAAGGCTTCTCTAAGAGGCAATGCTCATGGTTTCAGGTTTTTATGATTATGCACATTGTGGTTTGTGATGATAAATATGATGCATCACTGAGTGCACAAAGAAGAACAGGATGCTGAGAAGCAACAAGTTCTACTCATCTCATACAAAATGTATAGTCTGACAGGTTTAGTCATTCTCCAAATTTGTAAAGATTTAAGATAGCAGTATCAGAAGGTCTTTTTGTTGAATCCCTCCATCATCTCTCACCCTGTTCCAACTATATCTATCTAACTGTCCCATCCATCTCCACTCATTTGTGCTTGCCCTTTAAGTTGCCCTCTTCCCTGTTTCTCAGCTTCCTCATCCTCGTTTCATCGATGAGCCATGCTCTCAACTGAAAGGCATCTTGGCAGCCGCATAACTCCGCCTCCTCTTCCTCCCATTCTTCATCTATAATCTCTCTCTAATACTGAACATTTGGTGAGAGCCTAGCGCCTGTTTGCCAAGGCTGGCAGTCATGCCTAGTTAGTTCACCCCTCAACCTTTTTCAGATTCTCAGCAGGCTGGAAAGTGCTAGCTGGTAGAAGCATGGGACAGAGAAATAGGCAGTTGAGTGGCAAAAAAGAGGTGTCCTGTCTTTCTTTCTCAGCTTCCCAAACTCCCACTTCGACTGTACTTTGACAGTGACAGAAAGATCAGAGCTGTCATGGTGGATGATGTTTTTTGCACATTTCTGTCACTCATTGTACCTCTGTCAAACAAAAAGCAGAAGCAGAGAGACAGAAAGGGCGGTTTTGAAATGAATGTCAAGTTCTTAAATAGAATAAAAGGCTCCTTAAGAAACTCATGGAAATGTGTGCTGTAATTAAAATGTGTCTAATGAATACACATTTAATGAACTCCACAAAACTAGTTCAGAATGCAGCTATTGTAGTTTTGACCTCTTTTTGTTAAATCAAATATTTTCATCACTTTCACCAAACCAATGCGTGCCTTACAATTTATAAATAATATACAGCAAGTTCAGGTTATTTCAAATGAATTGTGCATCAGACAAGAATACTGGACTGGTGTCCAATAAAGGCATTGTGTGGGAATTGGTGACTACCCCTGTTTTATTTTAGCCCTCTCTGTGGACAGCTTTGGGTCAACTGTTGGGGTGAATACATCGCCTAGAAGTGCAATTCTGATTTGGTTGTTGCAGCGCAGGACCAGCTTTTCGCTGTCTTGTTTCATAGCTGGTGAGTCATGAGTTACATAATTTTTTTTCTTTTTTAAACATATGAGTTATTCATTCTCCTGGTTTTTGTGCTGGAATGTCTTGGGTAAAAGGCCACTTGGAGAGCATCAGCATCATTCAGGAGCTGAATGTTGACCGTTTAGCGGAGGGCAGCACCTTTACTCCCTCTGCAATATGTCAGACTTCCATGTGCTTTGTATTCTTTTTAACATTTGCCCTTCACTGTGGCTTATGATAGGTTAGCATGCGTCACTTCAGTGGAATGTCAGTCCAAAAATGTGTCACAGTGGGCAAGGCAGGATTTGCAGAATGCTAGATTTGATGCTCATTTTCGAGTGAGCAAACTGAAGAAAACAACCTACTTAGAAAAAGAGTGATGGATTCAATAATGACCCTTTTCTTATTTTTTTTTCTCACATATGAATATTTCTGTACCGCTTCCACATAGAAATAACTCCACAGTATTTTCATTTAGCAAAGCCAGCTAGCTTAGGGAAGTGGGCTGGTAATGGCGTTGGTCCAGATTTTCTTGACAGTGCTGTGAACACAGAAAGGCTGTCCTGACCATTTCCTCCATATATGGCATGCATTCATCTCTGGGGTGCTCGAATAAAGAGCAGAAACATAGTGGTAACATTATCACCATATGACAGCACAGTTCACCAGCAGAGAGGAGCTGCACAAACTGCTGGCAAACATCCAACCACGTTTCAGAGAGTTTGTACTGCCCCCTTCCGGCTATTTTGGGTTAACGCAGGCAAAAGAAGAGAAATCTTCGGAGAATAAAAAGGTGTTGAAAACGAAAAAAAAAAAAATTAATTTAATTAATGCAAACTGACTGCAATTAATATGCATGAAGTATTTCAAAGGAGTTGTTTTGTTGAATGCCAAATGTTCCACAATATATATTTCCTTGATATGTTTTCTTATTAAATAGGAAATAAAATAAATAAATTATTAAATGTATTTAATAATTTTTTAAGTGTTCCAGGTGATTAAATACAGACAGAAATTTAGAATGTGAAACTAAATAATTAAAATTCCAGTATTTAATTATTTCATGCATGGTGTGCATCAAAGGATTATTTAAAATGTCACAGCATTTGATTGCTTGCACTATGTAGCAAGTCAATTTCAGACAAATTATATTAACAAGAACTCATCATTCATTGATGTCCGTGTTAGACTGATGCACAAAATAAATTCAGGAAGCGTGAGAAGATATACATATAATAAATATGGGAATAATATAGTCGCCTTTTTAAGAATACGTGTTTATTGACAACATATTTATTCATAATATACTTGATAACAATGTAGTGATTTATATCTTATATAACTACAATTAATGTTTTACTGATTGATTTAGAAACATAATTTTATAATCAAATACTTAATACATTAAGTAATATATATATTTAGTAATTGAATTGTGTTTTGGGACCTCCAGTGTTTTATGCCTCATCAAAACTGGACATCGTCACAACATTAACACATGTCTATCTCTTTTTTTCTTAACCTCAGGGCCAGGCAGACCTACTGAAGCATGCAAAAAGTGAGGCACTGGACACTTTGCGCCAGATCCACTGTGCAGCTCAGTCCTGTGGTCTCAGTAAAAATGGAGCAGCTTCCCCGCAGCTTCCTCACCATCCTCCTCAACAGCCACCACAAGTACAGCAACAGCCTCCGACCAAGCTCCACCCACAGTCTCTGCTGCTCCACCCACCCCACGTTCCTGTACAACCCCAGACGTCACCCCAGTCGTACCTCCACACCCATCAACAGCAATACTCCCAGCTGCATTCCCAGTCGTTTCCTTTCCCTCCCATCCAAACTGTTTTAAAACCGCCGGCCTACCCACATCCTCCACCCTTACCCACAAATCAGTTCCAGTCACAAAGCCAGCAGCAGAGGGCGGCAGGACCTCTTGATATCATCCCAGAGAGAGAAAAAGAGATGGTCACCGATGGTCCTGCAGGACCCTGCTGACTAGCAGCCTGCACCCACAGTGAGTCCCACCCAAAGAGAGACAAAGAGATAGAGAAGCAGAAGGATGTTGAAGGAAAACAGGAGGCTAATAAGGAAGGCGAGGTACAGGATGTTGCAGAGAGACCTAAAGAGGTGATGACAATGAAAAGGAGTCACCGTATTCGAAGCGAAACACAAGTCTGAAAATATGGATGAAGACAGATGTAACAGTCCAGTCATACATTTCTGAACAGGATGCTTGTTCTCTCAATTTTGAGCATTATCCATTTCAGCAAGAAATTAAAAATATCTTTGTCTTCTATCTTGCAAGAAGTAAGAAAAAAAGGAGGGAGAAGCAGGGGATGATGGGAGAAATATTTCAGGCTTGTGTTTCTAGTTAGGAAAATACATTAAAGGGAGATTGATGACAAAGACATCCCTGTCTCTCTCTGGGCATTGCTAGTTACATGCAAATCCACAATGTACACTAGCTCTGTGGGTGCAGGCTTTACCTCACATCAGTGTTTTACGCCACAAATATGCCTTTTTTCATTTCAGAGGCACTTTACTATGTCTTTCAGCTTTTATTTGGTCACATTCACACTTCTCTCTCAATATTTTAGTTGTAATGGTCAGCTCAAACCCTCGCTCCTTTCCATAATGAGGGTTCAGATTTCATTTTAAATGCACAAATTAGAGCAGCTCTGCTAGGCTGGGCACTGTAGGAGTCACAAATGACCATTTTAGCACAAACCAGGGAGCATTAGAGTTAGTATCGAGAAAAAAAATCTGCATTTGTTCAGTGTTCATTTATTTATGCATTTTTTTAAGCTGCTGTCAACCTCCATCAGGTCCTTCTCTTGGGTTGTGCGTTTGAGTTCATTCTTGGATACTCACCATAGGATTTTCTTGTCTCCTACCTAGAGGCTCTGCGTATGATGTTATGTAAGTTGATGTTTTGGTCCCCAGGGTGGAGCTAACCCACATCCTTCAGTGGTGGAGCTCAGCATTCAGTCACAACTGGAATATTTGATCCTCCCTTTTAAAAGTGAAAGGTCAAAATCACCATGGTACTGCTGTCTGTGGAATAACACAGTGACTATAGATGTAAACTCTATGTAAAATGTATGAAGGGAACATATATTGCTATAATTCTCAGACATTATTGATTGATATTCTTATTGTTGTAAGTTTTATTGATATTCAGTCTTTTTTTTAACATTACTTCCACATGTACAGTGCTTTGACACCTGTTGTTCTGTGGATCAGATCATTTGGGACTGAAATTATGGGTTACAGGTTAGTGCCGCATCACAAGGGGTAAATGACGACATGACAGTGAGTGTGCAAACTGTAAGAGCTCCTTTGAGTTGCCCATTAAAGCTGGCTTCATTGGTTATTCTGTCTCCTCTTGTTCATTTCTATCTAATGAGACATAGATACACTATAAAAAAATGTTTAATTAATATAACAAAATATGTAAAACATTTTTGACATCCTTTCATACTGAAGTATTTATATTATGGTAAACATTTATATTTTGCCCACATAAACTGGGTTTAAGAAATTGTTCTGCTCTATTTTAATTTGATCAGTTGGTGGTTTTCTTAAGTGATGTATTTTTTTCCAAATATGTATAGACGTTGTTGTTTGAACCGCACTTTACAACACTTCTCTAAAGATGGGTGAAGAAATACTTTGGTTTGTTTGCTGGTTTGGGTCTTTTTAAATTGTAATTTGTTTATTCAGATTTTTTTTAAACAAGTATGAAGAACCACACTTATATGCTAAACCTAAAGAAAACAAATACACTAACAACAAAAAGCACAAAGCTGGGCATATTCAGCTTTGTGATGAATATATGAGCACAGATGCTTCACTCTTACCAATATCTCAATATAAATTGAGGAGAACAAGGCAGACGGCTATTCATGAGGTTAAATATCAAGAGGGATTTCCATCTTGTTGCTCTCAAAGGTCCAGAAATGACATTCAGGTATTCTGAAAAGATTTTGTTCATCTCTCCATGTCTAATACCCAAGGCAATTCTCAGAGTCATTCCTTGAATTTTAGGAACTTCTTCTGTTTTCCACAACCTTAAGATCAATCTCTTAGCAATCATTAATATGAAAATAATTTAAATCAACAAAGAGACAATGATTATCAAAACCTGGGATCAGGTTTAAACTCACAGCTGCAAATAAATTATATGTTGGAATTATATAAAGATGACTATGTTGAACACATACAATCTAATCTAATCAATGACCTATCCAAATACTTCATTGATTATTTCTGATGTACTATGATGCAACATTAATAGTTCTGATCTAAAGTTATGTTCTTATTGATTTAAACCTTTTATTCTTCCGTGAAAGGGTTTGTGTGTTTAAAGCAGTACTTCCTGTTGTCCATAAGATGGCGATGAACATTAGCTAAATGGATGTACAAATGAGTGGCTGCTTTCAAGTTGTCCTGAAGTTTTGACATGAAATTTGCAAGAATTAGTTTCTCTTTCATATAGACCCTTGGATATGTTTAGGTGGGGTTAAAAGCTACGCTTTTGGATGTTTTTAGTTAAGCAAGAGGATGCTCTTTGATGCAGCAGAAAATACCAACACTTTTGATGTGTCACTACAGACTTTTAGTATAAGAAATCACAGCACACAGAGCTATGCTCATTAGCATGCCCTTTCAAAGCTTGTTAGTTTCCTTATGTATTTATGTTGTATTTTTTGCTTTACTGGACACAATAGTTTCCGTCTTTGGCTACTCATAGTAATGGCATGTGTTAATAAACCCTCCCTATGCAGGCACAAAGGCATACCTGTAGTTCATCAAATCTCTGTGGAGATGATCTCTAATAGGGGTCTAATTAACAGTCACGAGCATGACAACAAACTTTAAATGAGCAGAAATAAAAGATTTGTGGTTTTGTCTGTTTGTGGCTGGCCTGAATGACACCCAAAGCACTGACAATGTGGACATAGTAGAACAATATAAAAGAGACTTCCTCCTGTGGGAAATAAGAAGATCAGATCATAACCCATCACACAAGAGTGAAGATGACATGGTACACCACCAACTTCCACAACACTGCTGGGATGGACACACCTAACAGGGTAAGACCTTTCAGGGTAAGCCTTTGTACACAGTGTTGTGATTACATGTTGATGCTCTGAAGGATTCAGACTTCAGTTTATGTGGAGCACCTTAAAAGTAGCATTTGATGTTCACAATAGAGTCTTGTTTTAAATGTGTAATACTCCTGACCGCTGAATGTGAACAAATGATTTAATATATTGAGTCAGTCCTCATGTCAAGTGACAATGCAGATTCTTCTAATTCATGATTTTTTCACTTTTATTTCTTCATCTGGTCTCGTTAAGACAAATAACTTCATTTTAAAGTGGCATTTTATTAATGATTAAATCCAGAGATAAAAGTAAAATCTATCAGATAATGAATATTAAATCACAAACGTGACGCAATCTGATAAAAACAAAAATAAAAGGCAGAATTTAAAAAATAAACACACGCATAGAATAAGAAGATAAATCTTTAATTGGTTTTTAAAAAGATTGGATTCTCATGTCTTGAGATAGACTGTTCCAAATTTGAGGGTTCTATTAAATGATTCACTAGCAGCTTTAATTTTAATTGCAAGAACCATCGGAAGAATTTTTACAGTGCAGCCATTAAAAGCAATAAAATGAAACTTTAGTATCAATTCTAAAAATTCATATTTAGCAATTTAGTAACTTTAAAATTTTCATGTTTGCAGATTAATTTGGTAAAACTTGCAGCTGAGCTATGCTTTTCTTGGAAGATTCAGAAAACGTTGAGCACTGCAGTTGCAAAAAAAAAAAATTCTCTCTTGAATTAAAGCAGAGACTGCTGATCTCTTGGATTGATCTTTAGATGATAAGATATGTTTTTTGTTTAATTTTTAATGATTTTTGACTTGGTGTGAAAAATTCATTGCCGATGTGCAAGTTTGAGATGTGAGTTTCTCTCTCTGAAGGTCTGTCCCAATAAGTAAAACTTAAGTTTATCTACTCTTCCATCCATGACCTGATAGCCACTACAAAATGTATGTTCATCAGCTGGTTATTATGAGACATGGCAGCTCAGAGTTGTGTTTTATTGTTATCTAATTTTTTCCATTTTTATTACAGTCCTTTGTTTCATCTTATTATGATTAAATTGTATAATAAAACCCACAGAGTGTGTGTTTAACATACATTTTTAGTAGCTAATAAGCTCTGACCATTGATCCCCATGGGTCAGAACTTGGCAATCCAAAATTCACATTTTGTGTGAACACACAAAATGTTGTATTCACCAACTAGCACATTTAAAATAGTAGACATCTTGTTAGATGAGGAATTTTATCATTGTATCTCAGTCTGCACAAATGCTAAGAATGCAATAAAATGCTGGTGTTTTTTTCAGAATTATTTTGTTGTATTCAGGATAATTTTGGTTTAACTTGTGTATTATGGATACATTACTGGTCAAGGTAAAAATTTTAAAGTACAGAATGATCCTGTTCAGAATGGATCAATCTAAGCAATCTAGATTGTGAGGTGGACATGATCAAATGTATTGCTACAAAACAGAAAGCAGCTTTGGCCAGCAGGAAGAGAACAGTGATGCTTTCTCTATGTAACACTGGGCGAGGTGGAGGTGCCCACTCCTATAGTTAGTTAAACAATAGAAAACTTGACTGAAAAGCTCAAAAAAAAGTGTTCCACCCTGGTATATGAGACATATTGCCCAAAGCAAAACAGAATTGCAATGGTGCTATGCCATCAATTGATCAAAACACTGACTGATCAACATTTTGTATTCTAAAGCTACTTTTCTTCCCCTAACAGAAGATTCTGGCGTTCATGTTGATATTGCTGCTTGCTCAGCTGGGATGTAGCGCTCAGAGTGTGTCTGAGTGCTGCAGACAGCCAGCGCGGTCCTGTCGCCTCCAGGTCCTGCTGTGTCGTTCTGGCAACAAGAGCATAGGGGGAACCATCGCAGGAGACGCAGCCGCTGGAATCCTCACCCTGGGTAAACGGAACGAGGATGAGTTACATTTGCAGAGCAGACTCCATCAGCTTCTTCATGGCCGCAAGAACCAAGCAGCTGGGATACTGACTATGGGAAAGAGGAATGCACAGAGGGATAGGGAGCAATAAACAGATTGACTGAGTCTGTCAAAAAAAAACAACAACACACAGTTGTACCACTTTTGCCTGGGTAAACAATGTTAATACAATGTTTATAGAAAATAACATCTATATATATTAAAAAAAAGGGATGACAATCAAATGATTTTCTTTAAACTGTATCTTTTTGAAAATAATGTCATAGAGATTAAGAAATTTGTGGTGATGTAATTCAAAGTTTATGCTGATGACGTTGTCTTTAATAAAGTATTGAAAACAAAAAAGAACTTGTCAATATGTGCAGACAAGAATAACTTACTACATACAACGCAGTCTGATAGAAAATGAGTATTTATCATTCACTAAACTACAATTTTGAGTCTACCAGAAAATCTTTATATTTTTATTTCCTTGCATCCTTGCATCATGCAGAAGAAGGTTGTTTTTCTCTTGTTTCTCCTGTGGATCATATAAAAGACAGAAAGTGAAGTTTAAAAAGAGGCGCAACACATTAAAGACTATATTAAACAACATGGGGCTATAAAAGGAAAGAAACCATAAAACCAGAAGTGTAGTGGTCAAAGACAAGTTTCACAGTATATTTCATAGAAACTGTGGACCAGACTGTAGTTTTTTACAGAAGTGTTTCCAAGGATGTACTACCTGTGTTCATGTACTTATAGACTCTACTGTGTTTCTATGCTTTTCTCTGTGGTGCATAATGTGACATAGAAATTGTAATAGAGACTGCAGAATCCTTCAACTAGCTGAACATTAATTATTTTAGCTGTAAACATTTATTTCTATTACAGAAGGTGACCTGACTACTTTTTTTACTTTCTTTAATTTTGCATGCCTATCTGGTCAAATACATGGGAGGAAAGATTCCCTGTGGCGACTCAGAAAAAGTCTCATTACTTTCTGTGTTCAAGAGTATTCATAGCAACCAGCAGCTCGAAGTGGAGCTCTGATCTAGTAGTTTACACTGCACAAGTACAACTATTTGATGATCTGAAGAGAAAAGCATTGATAAGCCCCTTTTATTTTACATCTCAATGAGGAGCTTGTAACAGGAAGCAATGTAAAGGTGAGAAAGCTGGAAGATAAGGAGAATGAAGCTAATTTCTGTTCATTTCTTTGAGGAAAGATAAGTAGGAGGAGACAGGGTTTATTAGAGAAGGAAAGAGGTGTGCATTGAGCTCACTGTGTGTGGAATGGAGAAATGGCTGAGGCTCCCATGATGGGAGGGGACTCAGAGATGGCAGGAACTATGCTTTGTGGAGTTGAGACTGACAGAAGAGCTGAGGATATGACAACACTGAGCAATGTGCAGCTGAACCTGAAAAATCCTGATTCAGGTCTGGGAGAAAACCTTTGGAGAACATCAACTATCCTCATCTTCTAAAAACAGATCAGGTTTGTCTGAAAATCTCTGCTTTTGATTTCTGGATCCAACAAAAGAACTATATACCAAGGAACAGCACTTTGATTTTATTTCAGGTCTTATGGATTAGTGACAAACTACTAGAAGCTGAAAGTCTCCTTTAAAAAGCTGAAGATGCCTGTGATGAAGGGCCTTCTTGCTCCACAGAATACCTTTTTGGACAGCATTGCAAACCACTTTGATGGAACTCGTAAGTACTTTAAAAAAGATGTTTTACCATTTTTCTCATCAAACACTGATCAAGAATAGCCCAGTGGCTCATTTGTTAACCCAAAACTGGTTTGTGGAACAAAATACTGTATTGTCATTGGTGAGATGCTTTCTTTTTAAACCAATAACATAAATGTTAAATTATTTTTTAAGGATTTTTTTTTTTGGACAAATCCTTTCACACTGCTGGTTTTCCTCATGTTTTGATAGGATTTAGGAATGTTTAAGAAACATAAAAGGCCAACATAAAAAGAGAACATACAGTACTCTATATGTATGCAATGCTAAAAATATGTTTATTAATTTATTTTTGGGTTAGGTAACTCAATCTTAATATCAATATGAACATTTATTTAACCACGATAAAATATTAAAAGTCTCCTTTACAAAAGATTCATGGTAAGTGGGAGTAGCACAATTAGTCATCACAAATCCAGCTATCTTTGAGTGAATTGTCCTTTTTACTTTTAGAACATAGAGAATAGGAATACAAAAAACACTCTTTTTATTCTAAGTGTCCGTTCCAGAACATTAACACAATTTAATGTAAAAATAGGATATAGTAAAAGAAAATTGTTTTGCAAAACACAATTTCTGCCTTTACCTAACAAGTTAAAGGCAGGAAAATGGATGAAATAATGTACATTTTCCATTTTATGGCTCACATGGTTCAAAACAGTGGTTTCTTCATATAGATTCTTTACCATTTGATGCTTTGTTTTAGATTGACTGACCAAAGCCTGTCAATCTCCATCAAGTAACATAATAGTCTTGCATTTGTCCAACCAACAGAAATTTGTGGCAGTGAGCCTTCCAGGGGACAGTCAGTTTTCAGCATCAGCTGTCAGGTCATTAGATTAAATAGAGCTTCAGCAGCAAACACTGCTAAGTCTATGAATTGTCTTGAACTTGTCTTAACTGAAATGTGAGCAGCGGCCATTTAAAACGCATAGCAAACAAGAACGGAGACACTATCCACATGATCCTGTTATGAAACCAGGGAGATTGATTAAAATGAATTATGTAGTGGTGGGGAGCTTATCAGATATCAACTGAGGTCTTGCTCAGTGAACCTTTTACAAAGCTGGAAACTCACCTAAATTATTAATCTGATCACCCACCACCTCAAAATGTAGAAAACAGCCATCCAACAGAGTCAGAACTGCTGTGTAGATTAACTTTTTCAGCTTCTGTCATTGATATCTGACTCTTCATGGAGACTCTTTCCTGACCTGATTCTGTATTTCATAATTTTCACACCTTAATCCTTGCTGGACTGCTGGGGCTGGTGCCAATGGTTGACATGCAAGGTGCATTCCTAGATTGTCATTTTGAAGAATTGGAAAGGCTCTTTGTTGAACACAACTCAACACAACTCAGATTTTGGTTTTGCATTTTTGCTGTCAACATTATTAATTAATCTGATCAGCGGAGGGGAAAAGGGCAGGTTATATCGAAGAGACAGTCTTCAGCATGATACTTAGATATTTTACTTTTAATCATGACCAATAAAAGTAGAAGCTTTGAATTTTTGACTGTAGGCAAAAGAATAAGGTGAAGGGTTTTAAACGGACACAGACTTAATTTGAAGATAATTACAAATGACCATTTTTTAAAGTTATTTTTCCACAACAAAATCATGCCAAGGGTGTGTGCTGCTAGATGTTTTCACTAAAGTATGTGGAGATGAAGTCATAAAGCTAATAAAAGATCTTTCTGGTTTTGTGTTGCCATGGGGATTCTTGAGAGAGAAAAGAAGGAAAACATATAGCGATGGTGCAGTTTTGCATAAATTTAGTTCTGGGACACAAATTGAATCAGGCAAGCACACTGAATGCAACATCCAATTAGAAATATGTGAAAGATTTTACATCCCTTGATGAATTATTTCTAAGATAAATATAAACAATTGTGCCACTGAATGATGAATGAACTGTTTGCTTTGTTTTCAGCAGGAAAATACAAATTTCCTCTCTGACAGTCAAGCCAGCAGGTGTCCTTGGAGCTACGTTATTGTTTAAAAGTTTTCTTCATCAAACAAAGAACGTTTTAAAATGCTTTTTGCTTATATTCAAAGCCTTGCCTGAAAAGGGACGCCTTACTCTTTATTTGTACAGAAATAGAAAGGAGAGATATACCCATTAGTGTGCTTTATTGAATTAAGAACAGATTACCACTAATAATTTCTTTCATAATACTTTTCTAATATTACTCACCAGCTGGTGTAATAAATCAATATAAATTGCTCTTACAAACATTTCAGTACAAGCTTCTCTAGCACATTGATAGGCTGCAGAGAAAAGTAATCTTTGGCATAGCAATTAAAAGTTAGTGGAAATTAATACTGATAGTATTATTATTCTGATATTATTTTGAATAATATATTTAATTAAGGAGGAAAATTTTGTCTTCTAGAGTTCAGACTTTGCATTAGTGGCTCCAGAGCAGTAGCTTACAGAATGCTCAAAGGTATCAGTCAGGAGAAGTACAATAAAATCCCACATCATTCTACATTTACCATTGCACAATAAAGACAGTTATGGACAAATGAAGAAAAAAATTAAAAGAGTTACAAGAAGCCATCCTTTAGTTTTTCTGCATGAGATCTTTAAGCAACTACTTTTCTGTTTTCCTGTGATGGCAAGCTGTGCTATTGCTAGCTATAACATAAAACTAGGAACAGCTTGCAGATATCTAGTCTGAGTAGTGATATTAAAAAAAATTGTCTGGCAGTATCTATGCTGCTGCTTTAGAAAAGGGAGTGGTGGAGTAATTTCTCTTTCTGTTAAGTAATGTTTTTCAATCTCTAATCTCTACTATTTGTCTTTTTTGACTTATTCACAGACAGCAACTTCCTTCTGGGAAATGCTAGGGGTCAATACGATTACCGGATCGTCTATTGTTCGGATGGTTTTTGTGAGCTGACTGGTTTTGTTCGGACGGAGGTCATGCAGAAAACCTGCACCTGCACCTTCCTTCATGGGGCTGAGACCAGTGACAGTGTAATGGAGCAGGTGCTTAAAGCTCTGGAGAGTCAGCAGGAGTATCAGGGAGAGATCTGCTTTTACAGGAAAAATGGTAAGAACAAAATGCTGTTTCTTCTGCTAAAGTCATTGTTCATCTACTTATATTTAGCCATCCAGTGAACATTTTAGCCTTTGTCTAATATCTCTCTATAACTTTTTGTGGTACTCAAAGGAAATCAGTTCTGGTGCCTCCTGGATATTGTTCCAATTAAAAACGAGAAGGGTGAGGTGGTTCTATTTCTGCTGTCCTTTAAAGATGACAGCGAATCTTACGGGGAAAGCAATCACTACATTCATGAAGATGGTGAGCCCTTACTGCATGCTTCTAAAAGCTCTGTTCTGTTCTAAATGATTTCTAAAATGTTTATATTGTAACATGGTTTTTCGTTGGCTTGATTCTACCTAAAATTATATGAAAATGACAAATGCAACTAATTTTGTAGTTGTCTTTGATTTTTCAGAGGCCCCTAGGGAAAACCGAAAAAGCAGTCGATCGTATTTTATTCGAGCTCAAGACAGGGGGAGAAGTGTTCTGCACCGCCTGAGTAACCTGTTTACAAAGAGACACAACAGGAAACTGACCAATGTGAGTTCAAAACTCTCTCAACTCCCACATGATGGAAAACAACCAGAGACTAAGAAAATAAATGTGCATTAATGTGATTTTAATGTTGCTCTGAATACTTTCTTCATTGTTCCTTAAGAGCCCAGTACAGATTAAACCTCGTTATAGAATGACTTTTATTTATCTGGATGTAATTGAGGGCATTAGAAATGTGGACTTCAAGATTTCGTGTCATGTGGCATTTTCAGAGCATGTTCCAGAAACCCTCCGTACCTGAGTACAAGGTGGCCTCTGTGAAGAAGTCCAGTTTTATTCTCCTGCATTACAGCATTTTCAAGGCCATGTGGGACTGGTTGATTCTGCTCGCGACTTTCTACGTCGCTGTCACTGTACCTTTCAACGTCTGCTTTGTCAGTCACAGCGAAGGCGGCGATCGTCTCTCACTTGTCACTCGTAGCACCACATGGAGTGACATAGCAGTGGAGATGCTCTTCATAGCTGGTATGTGGTGGTTTTTGTGCATTAACTTGAGATGTTGGACTTAGTGGAGAAAATGTTTAAGCTTTACAAACCTGTTGACCATCATATTGAAACCCAAGCAACATTATGAAAAGACAAGAGCAGTAAGTTTAAACCACAGCTGTTTCCTTGGTGATGGCTGGCACGTGACTACCTCCCACCATTTCTCACCCACTCGATGTCAATGTTACCCTAGGTTATAAATTATAATTAGATTTCTCTCACTTCGTCCCAGTTCTTCTCCAATGGAAGTGCCATAACCCATCTGTCACACAACCTCTCAATAGGTTTGTCTTTAAAGAGACAGTTGTACTAAATTAGCTCACTTACTGCCTCGTGCATTTCCCTCCCATGCAAGTCTCTGGAGCAAGTCTTCATTCTTTGTGCATTTTCTCTCTATTTCATGTTGCGTTTCTGTAACTTTTGCAGATATTATTCTGAATTTCCGCACCACATATGTCAGCCAGTCGGGTCAGGTAGTGTATAACACCCGATCCATCTGCCTACATTACTTCACTACCTGGTTCTTTGTGGATCTGATTGCGGCCCTGCCATTTGACCTTCTCTATGCTTTCAACGTCTCAGTGGTAAGACGGTCATGATAATGCAAAGAATGTCATGTTTCTTTGTTTAATATTTTTTGGCTAGTTTCTTTTTTGGCATACCTGGTAAAGTTTTAAAATATAGCAATATTTTATATCTGCATCATAATCTCACATTGAAAATATTTGAAAAGTGAGATGGGTCATTCACTGTTTTTTGCACAAAACACAATCTTACATTCATATGACCAAGTTAAAGTCACAGCACAGATGAACAAATTATGGGTGTTTGTGTCAGTGATAGTCAGACATGAAATGACTTTTTCTGGCATTAAGGTCAACCAGTGCCAACAAGTTTGTCCACTTCCATACCTCAAATTTTGCCCATTTTTCTTGGTATTCTTCTCTTTTCCAATATTTTAAGTTCTCGTGAACCTTTTCCAGTTTCTAACAAATAAAATCACCTGTTTACCTTAAAACATAAGAAAGCAGAAAAATGTAGAACCTTTTAATGTGTGTTTTGTTTTCCCATATCCAGACCTCACTGGTGCATCTTCTAAAGACGGTTCGTCTGCTGCGCTTGCTTCGGCTCTTGCAAAAACTGGATCGTTACTCTCAGTACACTGCAGTGGTCCTTACACTGCTCATGTCTGTGTTTGCCTTGCTGGCTCACTGGATGGCCTGCATCTGGTACATCATTGGACGCAAGGAGATTGAAAGTAGTGATCCTGTTACCTGGGATATAGGTGAGTTCAGCTAGTCACAGCAGTCTCCTTTAATCAGAAGCTACTTCTTGTTTGCTGTTTGAACATCTTGAGTCATGACTTAATGCTTTAATACCGCTGACTTTCCTCCTTAGCCCAGAGGAAGTCTAGGTCACAGAGTGTCCAAATTATATGGCCTATTTGACCAATTAGCAAAGCAGAAATATCTGTTCGTTAAAGCACAATAAATCAATAGAACATGAACAATGTTAGTGTTACATTTTATTTTCTTCCTCTTGAGTGATTAACAATATGTACCCATACCATCAGGGTGGCTTCAGGATTTGGGTAAGCGTCTGGAGACACCATACATCAACAGAACCGTAGGTGGACCCTCCATCCCCAGCGCCTACATTGCTTCCCTCTACTTCACTCTCAGTAGCCTCACCAGCGTTGGTTTTGGCAATGTGTGTGCCAACACAGATGGAGAGAAAATCTTCTCCATTTCTATTATGCTGATTGGTGGTGAGTTTAAAAGCATGAACAGAAATTTTCCATGTGGGTTAAATTTTCTAAGCGCACCTTTACTGTTTCATCCACTGTCAGCTCTGATGCATGCGGTGGTCTTTGGTAATGTAACGGCCATTATCCAGCGGATGTACTCACGGCGCTCGCTCTACCACACCCGCATGAAGGACCTCAAAGACTTCATTCGTGTGCATCGACTCCCTCAGCAGCTGAAACAAAGAATGCTGGAGTATTTTCAAGCCACATGGTCAGTCAACAATGGCATAAATGCAAATGAGGTAAGTGAGGAACAAAGAAAAATAAAATCAGTCTTTTTATTAATTCTTCTAGGGTACAAGACTTATTGGTAATATTAACATTGCGCTCATAATTAGATCTTGTATGTATTTTTTATGAAAGAGCTTGTACATTTTTGTTCAGTAATTGAAACACAAATTAGGTTTCAGCATTTTGAGGTATATCAATCAAAACAAAACATTTTCTGTGGGTGTTTCTCCTTTCAGACATACAACCCTTTTAAATGTGGAACATTTTATATTCTCTGAAGTCCTATTCCATTTCTTTGAGTAGATGTCAGAATTTCAATCACAATGTTAGAATCCATTTTGAAGAAGTTGCCAGAGCTGAAATGGGGAGAATACTCATTAACACACCCACCATCACCTCTCTGGATAATTAATTCAGAGTTGAAAGCAATAGATGCAGCCACTGGTTTTAACAGGATGTATTTTCTTAGCAGCTTGATACATCATGAAAGTGCAGCAACCTCTAAAACATGGATTGTTGCATTTAAAAATCGAAAGACATACATTTTTCAAAGTTCTTTTTTGAAGATTTCAAAAAGAACCTTTTAATAAAATATTATTTTAGTAGTAGCTCATAAAATAGTAAAATACAACAGAGGAGTGTCAATTCAATGCCATTAGAGCCTTTAAATTTCATTGTCATATTGCTCCTATGGTTTAAAGTCCCTGTATTATTAAAATGTATATATGTTTCCATTACATTATGTAAAACAATATAATATTTTACATAATATTCTAAAAGCAACCAAAACATGCTATAGAGTTTTAAAATTCATTTGTAAATGTTTAGATATTGGGAAGCCATTACAAATTTGCACATTTTTAAGGTTATCTTTGTTTACTTCCTTCTTGTTTGCTCATGTTGGTCCGTGACTAAAATCGTGTATATCAAAACAATATGCTTACAGTAAATCTTAGAGTAAGTAACTTAATTTCTGAGGTTGAACTGCAGAATGCTGATTTACTTGTAACAAAAGTCTATTTTTTCTCATTCGCTCTCAGCTGCTTCATGACTTCCCAGATGAACTGCGAGCAGATATCGCCATGCATCTGAACAAAGACATCCTGCAGCTGCCTGTGTTTGAGAGAGCCAGCAGAGGGTGTTTGCGCTCTCTCTCCCTGCACATCAAGACTTCCTTCTGTGCACCAGGGGAGTACCTCATCCGCCATGGAGATGCCCTGCATGCCAATTATTTTGTCTGTTCCGGTTCTCTTGAAGTCTTGAAAGACAGTATGGTCCAAGCTATTCTGGGTGAGTGTGTACAAAGTGTGAAACACTTCCAGCTGTTGATTAACATCTTCATCTAGTAGCATCTTTTTGCAACTCTTCTCTCTGACTATCACTACAGGCAAAGGTGACCTGATAGGGGCTGACCTGCCAGAGCATGATCAGGTGATCAAGACAAATGCAGACGTGAAGGCGCTCACCTACTGTGACTTGCAGTACATCAGTGTCAAGGCTTTAAGAGAGGTCCTCAGGCTGTATCCAGAGTACGACAGTCGCTTCAACTCTGACATCCACCACAACCTTACCTACAACCTGAGAGAGGGTAGTGAGCCTCATGTAAGACTTATAATTTTGTGGTACCACAGAATTAATGTGAACAATTTTACTGATCTTTAAAAAAAAAAATACTGACTACTTCATTAGATACACCTTGTTGAACATATGCTTAAGAAAGGCAGCTCTAAAGACAAATGGGGGTGCAACCTAGCACTAAGGAGGTGTCTATGATGTAAATCTGTAGTTCCACCACATCTCAAAGGTGCTCTGATGGATTAAGATCTGGCGGCTGTAGAGCTCATTGTGGTACAGTAACCAAGAAACCACGAGGGGATGATTTGAGCTTGGTGACATGGTGGCTACTTTTTCTGCAAGAAGTAGCCACCAAAAGATGGATTCAGTATTGTCATGTGGGATGAACATGGATCACAACAATACTTGGGTGGGCTCCGGTATTTAAACAATTTTCTACTATGAGGTCCAAATGGGTCCAAATTGCTTCCATTGAAGGTCAGTAAGTCTTTTCCGCAAAATTTAAAAGCCTAATTGGAATGACTGGCTTGTTTATGATTGGCTGATTCACTGTTTATCTTAACAACCAACTGAAAAGATGTGCCTAATAATGTGATAGGTGAGTGTACATATACTGTGCATAATCATACGTAACATTTTATCACAATGAAGCTACCAGATATAATCATTCTATGTGGGTGTTTTAAATATTTTAGACTCATGCTGTAGTTTATGTTTGCCAAATGGACACACACAGTAAGCTCAACAGCAAAATGTAATGTGTTGTTCTTTATGTCATTACATGTTGATAAAATGTAATGACATGTCATTACATGTTGATAACATTACATGTTATTATGTTGACAACATAATAACATAAAGAACATGTTATCTTCTCAAACATAACTCTCAAACAACTTTGCAGTTAACTTCATTGACTTTAAATCTCTCTTCCAGCATCACGTCTCTTTGGATCACAAGCTACCCAACATCAATGAAGCAAATGATGAAGAACATGCAGATGACATGAACCATTTGTGGCAGAGCAGAGTACAAGGTTCTGGAAGTACTCTTCAGTTTTCCCGTCTCAGCACTTTAGGACAGGAGTTCCAACACATCCAAACGCTCCACCCATGTCGGACACCTGTTTCTCAACTCCAAGGCTGTAGCGTCTTTCCTCAGTCCTTTGCCAATGAGGATCTCACTCTATCACCTTCTGTCAGTCTGAAAAATGAATCCAGTTTAAATCACTGGCCATCCAAGCTACTGTTTCCATCCGTCCCTTGTGTTAGTCCTCTTAACCTGAGCCCCAGGTGACGTTTTCCACCTTGTTTTTCTCTTCCTTGCAGTTCGCTCTCTTTTAAAATGATGTGACATTCATTTGTTTTGTTGTCAGGGTCGTGGATGGGATCGAGGACAACAGTCACACATTCCAGTTCAACATAGAGCAGGATAAGACAAGGATTAGTATGTCAGGTAACATAAAAAAAAAAAAAAGATGTTGACAATTTTTTTAAGTTAATGAAAAAAATGTTTGAAACTCTAAAATTCTTTATCAACTGAATTTGCATAAGATGTAAGACATTTGACATATTTTATTTCTTGTTTTGATTTTGTCCATTACATAAACTGCTTTGTTCATGGCAGGTAATTAATTAACATGCTTAGATTATATTACCTAGTAAGTATTATAGGCAATGTTATCACATTAACTCTACTTTCTTTCATATGTGTTTTAGATGAGTTACAGATGAATGCTAACCTTCTAATTGAGACAGAAGAAGTGAAACAGAACATGACCAAATTAAATAAAGAGGTGAGATTCAAACAAAAATCTTGTTTCCCCTATAAATGCAATACTTTACCCTGATCAAAAGTTATATGGGATATTTATGGCTATCAATAATCCAAAAGAAAAAGAATTACAAAGTAAGACATAAATGTAATAATAAAACAATCTTTGGCCTTCTTGGGTGAGTTTCATTGAACAATATTGTTTTCAGGAAAACAATACTGCCAACAGTTTTGCACATTTCAGAGTTTTGAGTAAGCTGCAGCTGCCTGATTAATAAGGTGTCTCCTGATTAATGTCAATACATGGATACATGGTGGTGATAGCATCATGCTGGGACTGGTGTTTCAGTTCTGCACCAACTGGAAGATTGGTGGAGCTTTATAAAGGGAACTCATGGAAGAAAAACTTATAAAAGCTTTAAAGTAGTTTTCAGTTTGCATGATAGTTTTATGGGGCTTTAATCAACATCTGAGACATCTCTTTAACTTTTAGTTTCTTCTCGCAGGTGAGCAGCTTAAATGAAGAAGTCTCCAACCTGACTAAGGAGCTCCATGACATGATGCATTTTCTGCAGTCAAATATACCCATGCTTCATCATGTCTCTCCTTCTCGTGCTAAAAACTGGCAGCCTCATATCCAGTTAGATTCATCTGGAAATGCACAGGACTGCAGTGGGATAACATCCCACAACAGGACTCCCACTTTGCTGCATTCATCAAGCTCTGTGTCAACGTCTTTGCACCTATGCTGCTCTGATAGAGATGGACAAACAGCTGATAGGCTGCAAAGACAATACAGTCCATTTCAAACACCCAGAGCCACCCCAAGCTCTCCTTACAATCACAGAGTTGTATCCCTCCTCGGCATTGATTCAGGCCCCAGCATCTTTCCAGTGATTTGTCAAAGCCAACGAGAAGTTTACAATACTATTAAAAATAACACTAATCCAGTAAATTGTGGACACTCTCATCCTACATTAAATTTTCTAACCAACTCACAAAGTCTCACCTATACCCAGACGCCAGTTCATTCTCCGGGCAATCCCACTGGACAGCCACAGTATCACACAGCCTTCAGCTCTCTGACACCCTCAGGACCTTGCACTTCATTGTCCACAGATCATAACAAGAGTCAGCAGAGCTCCACGAGACAAAATGACCCAGCGGGATCTGGCCTTGTCCTTCACTCACACGACCATACATGTTCTTTGCTGGGGCAGCTTTCAACCAGAGAGTGTGGAGGATCACTCTACCATGACAGGACAGACAATTATGGAGCAAGTCAGAATGTATTAGAAGACTCACAAAGATAATGACTTCTGTCTGTCTTATTTTGTCAAAATGACAAGTTTGTGGTAAAGGATTGTTCTTTCCAAAATAATAAATTGCTATTTACCAACTGCTGCAGCCTAATATTATTTATTTGTAAAATAACTCTTTACAAGTTAAGTATAAAGTAATGCCTAAAATTTGAGACTGAAAATTTGGATACATCAATAAAACTATGGCAATAGAGACTGTAGCTGTAGTAATAGAGAATTAATGCAATATTAATTTATTAGTTGCACAGCAAGACATCAGTATAAGATGCATTATTTGCAGTTTCCACAGCAGCTGATATAATTTGCCCTTGAAATAATGCTCGATAAAGAGATGTAGCGCCACTGTGTGGTCACATAAACAAAATGCACAGACTGTAATTCATGACTGAGCAGGAAAAACAGATTTGATAGGAAACCATGTTGTTTGTTTCTCATAAGCTCTGCTTTTATGTAAAAAAACAACAACAAAAAAACAAAACGTTTCCATGGCAATGTCAATACAGTTGAGGGTAAAACTAAGTACACATGTGGTGCTTTGAGTTGATGTTAGAGGTAAGGAAGCAACAAGGCCTTATTTATGAAATTCACCTGATAAAATGATCAAGTTCCGCTATAAAGGCAGATCTTTACAGCAGATGGACCCACATGAAATGGGGCCATCAACAACCCAAACAAACAATCACATTGCCAACAGAATAGCTAGAAATGAGCAACAAATTGATCAAAATCCTGGACTAAACCTTGACAAAATGCTCTAAGAGAGAGCTGTTAAAAATAGATCAAAAATCTGAATTAACAGAAGAAATCTTACAAAAAACTTGATAAAAAATGTGTCCATAATTATGTTAAAAAAAGAAGAAGGATGAAGCCCTTTATATTCTCACATTTTAATTTCAGTCCAATCTGAAGGGAACTAGAAAATAAATTGTGCTTAAATAATTCTTGGCATACTAAACTGAGGTACACTGCAATTTATTGTCAAAATATCTTTATCACAGCAATCACATTAATTATGATGAAGTTATCTAGTGATTTATCTAGTGATTCTGCTTAGGTATCGCCAAATATAACCTATTGCAAGTAGATTTAGGAACCTTTAACAATCTTAATCTTCTCTTTAAAAAAAACAGAAAAAACAGCTGTATTTGATGACTCTTGGTTTTTACTGATTGCAATTAGTTCATTCTAAAAGAGACCGTTCAGGGCTAAAACATGAGACAAATTCTTGGAAAGGTCTTCACATATGTTGGCAGAAAAAGCATGGGAAAGTATGGGATTTTACTACATTTTGGCTGTTTAGACATATTTGACGTTTTTCTTTCTCTTTGGGTCTCAAATAAACAGAAAAAACACTTAAGATTCTTCAGAGAATCAAAAATATTGGAGAACCCAGCACACTCTTCACGAGGCTCCTACTGAATCACTGTAATGCAGACTTGTACAGGCGATATCCCTGCCTGTAGCCATCAGTAGTATCTACAACTCTTTGCAGGACATTTCATTTTCTTTTAAGATTAGTTTGTTTTATTTGAACTGAATGAAATAAATGAACTTTTTAATAATACACTCACTTCTTTAATGTTCCCTGTTTATTGTTCCTAAATTTCTCTGGTGTGACCTTTTGTCATCATACACTAATTAATACAAAATTCTCTGTTGTGAACATGTAACATAGACGGGGAAAGCAGAACGTATCTTTTAATCAATGTGTAACACTTTCAAACTTATTTCTACCCTCTGAAAAAACTGCACACATTTAGGTTCACGCTTTGAAACTTAACCGGTGTTCTGAATCTAATAGTTTATGCAGGCTGACGTTGTCATTGGTCAGACAGCCACTGACAAAAACAGTGGGAGGTTCCCGGAAAAAATCACTTAGCGGAAGGGAAGGCCAGACCCCAAGAAGCAGAAGGCAGCCACTGCCGATGAGGCTAACGAAAGAAGAAAAAGTCATGTAAGTCGAGCTGCCTAATATGATCGAACATGTTAGGAGGGGTGAACCCTTAAAGATTGTCAACTCTATGTTATTGAAAAGCTGTTTAGCCTTATTTGGTACAATTTAACCGAACCGATGAGCCAAGTCCGAGCTCAGCCTAAATGTCCATTAGAGTGGATCGAGTGAGGCTATGAGCTTCGGGCTCTAAGAGACGGAAAATTGAGAAACAACATTTCAAAGCCAGATAACAACTGCTGCTTGACAGGGTTTTGATATGGTTTCAATTCCGGAAGAGACACGGTTCTAAAGACCCCAAGTTTCTTTCGGACAGCGTGAAACAGCTGACGACGTGCGGCCGAGAAAATGAAAGTTGTCTTAATGACGTTTTTGACACAGCTGCTAACAATGCTATCAGAAGTTAACCAATTTGTACTTTTTTTTTTTCTCAACAGAAACGCATTTAGTTGTCGCATTAAACGCGTTAAACAAAGTTTTCTTTTCAGTTGCTTAGCATTTATGTTTTGCTGTCGTTTACGCCACTAAGCTAGTGCTAAAATGCTAGGCGAAGAGGAAAGATTAACAGTTGGAGTTTGTTTCAGGCATTTAGTCGGATGTTTATTGCGGACAATATTCTCGTTCACAGTCAGACCTTAAAATACCACATTTTAAGGCCTTCGTTGGATACTTGATCATTTAATTATCTGCTAATGTCGCTCAGCCTGTGCTAGCTGTTGTGCTAAAGCTAACCACAACCAGAAATAAGTTTTGCTAACTTGGAAACATTAGAAACTTGAATCATTTCATGTGTTGCGGATGTGTATTTAGACCTCATTTGTTTCGACTATAACAAACACTGTTTATGGAGACGGTTAAGTACTTGATAACTGTTTTTATCTGAGAGACTCAGCAGTTTAACTGACGGATTCAAAAGCAGTCTGTTTTCTTCAAATGATCATACAGATAGGAAACTCCTTTCACGTTTTTTTTTTTTTTTTTTTTTACATTTGCTTATATTTGTAACCTAACATTTAATTTTTCCTTCACCGAAATCATAAATACCTTTAAATATCATCTCATAAAGTGTCATCACCGTTGATAGGTGTTATGTTACACTTCTCCCCGTTATATTGCTAAAGTTATCCACACGTGTGTCTGCTTACATTTAACAGCACATTAAATCACATGTACCTTCATAGATCCTGTTTATGGCTTAATAACAGGAGCAGAGTTTGGACCTTTGAGACAGAAAGGGATAACCAGCTATGTGCATGAGCTGTTCTGGTGTTTGTGGTGTTTGGACCTTGGCCTCATAAAGCTGCAATACGTTTTGGCAAATCAGCCCTGATAAAAGTTATGTTTTCCTTTTTTTTTAAAAGAGTATGCTGAAGTTTGTTTTCCAAAGTTTTCTGTCATATTGTATAAAGTTCAAAGGTCACAACACCTAAATGGAAACAAGGGTTTGCATTTCTAATCAGGTATGTTAAAAGTGGTCTCTTTGTGTTTGGTGCTGTCATTATTTGGAATAAAAACAATTTGAGTTTTGATGCTAGGAATAAGGACTTAATAGTTTAGCTTTTGACATATAGAAGGAATCTAGAAGAGAAACCTAGACAGTTCAAGGTGCACTAATCTGAAGAGGTGAGCAATAATTCAGTCTACTTACTAGAAAGGAATGTTGTTTTTTCAGTTTCCTTGAAACATTCAACTAAATGACAAGATGGTGATTGGGCTTCTGACTTCTCTGTTTGGTTACTGGGCTTCTAAGAGACGTCACAAGAAAGGGAGTTTCTGTGATTTCCTATTGGCCTTGAAAGTGATTACTATCTTGTTTGCTTGTCCTGTGTTACATCAGTGCATTTATATTTAAACTTTCAAACTAATTTTTGACTTGAAACACCATTTGAACAACCTTTTATGAAAATAATTTGTCATTTCATTGTGGATTCTAGGTGATAATCTGCCTTTGTATTTTTACTGTTTTAACAAATGTATCTGACTTCAGTGTGTAGAACTTGAAATCTTGCTGACTGTATATTTGAAACTGCCACAGCTAAGACTGGATGATTACTTGGTATAGGGAACAAAGGGAGACCTGTGGTGCAGCCTTTATATCAGATGCAACCAGCTGTTCTGTGACCCCACCCTTTTCCACAACATTCGCCTCTGGTTGCCTTCATAAAACCTGCACTGTTTGCTTATTATACCATTAAGACCTTAGGAGCCATCTAGATAAACATACCAATTTGCCAATACTTTCACTTTCAGATATGTATTACGTTTAGCTGAATTAAAGGTAAGGTTAATGTAATATTTTGCTCTGGGATTGAGCTGAATTTTAACATTCTCTTGAAAAGTAAGGAGAGGTAAAGAATGTCTTCTTTTTTTTCATTGATTATAAGTTCATATTTTTTCTTTTATTTGTGGAAAGTCCAAATAGATAACAGTTATAAGTCAGACAATAATTTGAAGTGGACAAACTTTGTATTTTTATATTTATATAAAAACTCAATGTTGAAACTTGCTCTACACCAACATTATTAACAGTTTATTTTGTATTATTATTATTATTATTATTATTAAAAATACAGGAAGATATATATTTTCCTGAGGGACAAAAATACCTTTTAGTTATAGTACTTATTAACTTCCATACACATATTTAAAGTTTGCACACACTGCCATATTGTGCATTAAATGTAGTTCAGTCCCTGTTGGTGTCTTGGACATCATGCTGGGTGCAGAGCAAACAGGAGGCCATGATGAATATTTAACAGGCTGCTTCTTCTTCCTCCCTTTTCCCCTGACCATGTCCTGCTTTTTTCTCTCTCTATCTCATTTCATTATCAAGGTTCAGAGTACACTTTAGAGATTCTGTCTCTCATAATGCATGATTAAGGTACAAGTGTTACAAAAAATCTTGGTGGTATTTCAGTTATTACCACTGATTCCTTAACTGAGGAATGCAGGTGAGGTGTCATCAGCTGTTTGCGAGCATACAAGTACAGACTTACCTTTGTTTGTCCAAGTTTGCCTTCATTCCTTTCTGATTTTTTTTTTATTATTTTTTTTTTTGATGTGCTATGAAATTGAGTTCTTGTCTGCCATGTACTTTCACAACACTGTTAGCATCTGCAAAATATGTAAAAGTAGCAGTTTTCTGAAAAAGGAGTAGTACAGCTTGCTGATGATTTAATGCTAACACATTAGTAGAACATGGTTGCTGTACTGTCAAATAAAATATGCAAGTCCTGAATATTTTATGGTCAAAGCTGTGATCTGCAGTCACATGCTAAAGATTAAGAATGGGTTCAGCTGCATGCTGGGGAAAAGCCCTGCTTTAAAAAAACCCCAACAAAACTATCTGCACTTATTTCTTCTTTTTAGTACATTACTACACTTTACCAGCAAAAATCTATCCTTCATACTCAGAGTAAGAATTCAGCGTCAAACTGTCTGTGTAAATGCTGGATTTATTGTGTTCAGCAGTTAAGTGTTCTGCAATCTTCACTTCCTGCTTTTAGCTGAGTTGTTTCCTGTCCTTTGACGGAGCAGAAGCTGACTGACCTAATGTTCATCATCCAGCTGAAAAAAAGATTTGGTGAAGTTTTAAGACAGTCATGTCTAGCAAACATGAAGCGAAATGTGCTGGTATGTTGGTATGCAGTAGTCATAAAAGGCTCAGTGGTTTATAAATACTGAATTACAATGAATCAAAAATATTGCTGCCTCTGTTTGAGTTCCCCTTTTTTACTCTTGACTACACTGAGTCAAACAAATATTTTCAGTTACTCCGTCTTTACAAAACGCGTGAATATTGAAACTGAATATTTTAAAATCTCAAGTTGAATTTTGGGATTTACGTTCATCTTGACTGAATACATGAAATATATCAGAAGGCCTTGTTGCCAAACGTCTATGGGATTTAATTATACACCTTTTTGTTCATGTGTGTTAATGTGGGACTTTTTGGATGCACTTTAACAACCAATAATGCACAAAAATGTTCAATAATATTCTTATATTATTGAACATATTCCTTACAGCTAACTATATTCTTATATTTAGCTGTAAGGAAATTTGGTTGTCAGTACAAACATCTACCAAATGAAAGTTGTTTATGGTTATTTTGACTTGATCAGTGCTCAGCTGGTTTAGATGAGGGTAATTTTTAGAAAATAAAAAAACAACATTTTATCCTTATGTATCTGCATAATTAATCAAAAAATTATGCAGATACATAAGCAAATTACCTCCTGGTCACCTGTCTGACTAGGCCACAGTTTGATTGGCTTCTAGGCAAACTGGCTGCACTTTAGTCTATTCCATTTAAAAATAAAAGAAAGGACTGAGCTGTGTGTTGCTTAATGTTGCACAGTTTGTGTTTTTTACATGTCTGTCTTGATACTTCTAATTTGCATGTAATAGACTGAAGACCTTGTTATTGGACAGCTGCTTTATTAAGACATGGTAGAACCAGGTGCATTAATGAGTGTTGCATTTCATGCTCTGCTTCTTTGCATGTCCTGACAACAAAGCTTTAGTCCAGATAACCAGCTGGATTAGTGCACTGCAGCTTTTGGTTAATAGGTCTGTTTATATTAACCATTCAGGTTTGCCTTTGTCAAGTACCATCACCTGATATTGTCTCATAACCATGTTCAGTAAATATATGTTGCATTATATGAATTAAAGGAAAGGACTTGTATCTCAGTATTTCTAGTTTACAAACAATTTTTATGTTTTTTTTATGTTCTTATGTATTTATTCATGGTCACTGCCCCTTTGGATGGGTTTTTNATTGTTGTATTGCAGTTTTGCCCCTGCTTCCAAGATGAATTTCTCCTATGGGAGACTAATAAAATTATCTTATCTTATCTTTAACTTTAAGTAATTCAGAATTGATTATTTTTGCCTTTTGTTTTAGTCCTTAGTGTATGCAGTAGGATCTCAAGAAACTTAATAGTGTGGTCTGAGTGTGGCCTGTGGGAGAAAAACCAAGGGCACAATTTCAAATAAGCCATGAAGTGTTCTCCTTTAGCACTTGTTTATACTAAACATGGCTAAATGAATAACTCTCAAACTGGGTAATGAGTCTGATGGTGGTGTTTTGCATCAACAACTTCAGTTTTAAGGTTTTTGAAGCTGACAACAAAGCTTTAGTGCAGAAGTATAAGGATGATTTTTGTTTTTGGTGGATTTCGATTTTGATTGTATTCGGAGACTGTGGTTGTTTAGTAGAAACTCAATAAACTTAAATGCTTTTCTCTTTTCTTTTACAGCTCTCAGTAGTGAGGTGTCATCTTCCTCCAGGAAAGCTACCTGCATGACCTGAGCTCACCTGCGTTTACCTCAGCTTCACCATCCTTCTGCAAAAAAAACTTAAGGCTTTACTCATTCATCCTCTCCTCCCCCTCCCACACACGGCCTTTTTTTTCTTGTAATTTCCAACGCTGCAATATGGCAGGGCGAGGTGGACCAGCACGGACCAACGGCACTGCTGCTAGCAACAAGATCTGTCAGTTCAAACTAGTGCTACTGGGAGAATCTGCAGTAGGAAAGTCCAGCCTGGTGCTGCGCTTCGTCAAGGGCCAGTTTCATGAGTATCAAGAGAGCACCATCGGAGGTAAGGACTCCAGGATTTCTGCATGTTTTCCATGACAGGCACTTCTGTAAAGCACTGTATTTGTAATCTGTAATATCAGTGAGTTCTGATGTGGTAATTTAAAGATACATGGCATATTCCAAATATAAATCTACATTAAGAGGCCTTCAAATTTCAGAAATTTTCACTTTTATTATTTAGATTACAAAACACGGAATAAAATCTGACTAAAACTAGATTTGCTAGATTAGTTTAGATTTCTAAAATAATCAATAAATGTAAAGTTAATAAATTAAATTGTATGCCCTTTAAAACTTTTCACAACTGCATATGGAAAAAAACAACATTGAAATCCTTCTTTTTCTTTCTCAGTTTCAGTCTGCTTTTTGTGCTGCATTCTTCCTCTGGTATACAGAAGTCATTTAACAATCATTTGGGCTGTCTAAAAGGTGTAAAAAGCTGATAGACTTTAATTAAATATTTCTTCACATTAAGTTTTGATTCTTGTCGAACATCCATGTGGGTGTTTAGGTTCTGAAGTGATTGTGCACTCTGGATTTAAAACATCAGACTTCAGCCCTGAAGCAGAAGACTTGTCCATGCCAGTAGAAGTGATCTGACTTCTGGCAGGTCTTTCTCATATCTGTTGTCAGTTTAATAAGGAGAAGGACCGGTAAAACTAGTTCTTCCAAGACCAAAGGATGACTTCAACTGGCTTCAGGCTCTTCACACAAAGTAGGCAGACATCTTTACCAAAACTGGTCAAATTGCAGAAAGTGACAGATGTCTCTTGACTGTTTAAATGGACCTAGATTGTAGCATCACATCAAAATGAGGGTACATATCAGTTAAATGGAGCTTTGAATTAAAGGAGGAATGTTACAAATTGAATTGCTAAATAGAAATATGTTAATCCATCTGAAACTGGATTAACAACTGGAAACTTTCCACCTTTCTTTCTTGTATTCCACATGTTTTTGTGGGCTTTCTACATTTTTGCCTATTTCAGAAGATACAAACACTTCACTGGGTAGCAGTTTTAGAAATGTGTTTTTTATATATATAAATATGTAAATGTTCAGAATTTTCAGGGCAGTCAAGTGAATGTTTGAGATTGTACATATATGAAATAAGTAATTTCATAGTCACTTTTTCCCTGTCTTCCCTGCTGTATCCGGTTTCTGATGAGTCAACTTGCATAAGAATGTAGGAACAGGATACTGGCCAAAGAATGGGTGAAAATAAAACGAGTCAGCACTTTTCTTTTTTGCTTTCTATTGAACTTGTGGTCAGCTGCATGCCTGGTCAAAGATTACAAAGCTTTAAAATGTGTACTATGCAAGAAGGAGCTAAGCTTTAGGTGTCATGTGAGAGATGGCTGATTGTGTGAGTGTGCATTTCATAAACTAACATTTCCTCCTGGTAAAGTGAGTTGCTTTCTTTTATGTTTTCTAAGTTGTTTTTTTATTATTATTATTATTATTATTATTATTATTATTATTATTATTTCTTACTCTGATTTGTAGCATTTTCAGCAGATTATGAACGTGAATCATTGATTTCATATTATTAATGTGTCCTAATTTAGTGACTTATGTTTTTTTCTTTATCATTACACCAAGCCTTTTTCTTAAGAGAAGTCAAATATTCTCTCTATTTTTTTAATCCGTTTAAAATTCTATTTCTAATTATCTTTTTAGCTGCCTTCCTCACACAGACGGTATGTTTGGATGATACAACAGTCAAGTTTGAGATCTGGGACACTGCAGGACAGGAACGGTATCACAGCTTGGCGCCTATGTACTACAGAGGAGCCCAGGCTGCCATTGTGGTCTTTGACATCACCAACACAGTGAGTAACAACCAAAACGCTCTGGTCGTCTATTAGCGTAATCAAGTCAGATTTAAGTGTAGTATTACACTGTTTTGGACCTTTCTGTTGTAAAGGATACATTCACACGTGCAAAGAACTGGGTGAAGGAGCTGCAGCGACAAGCCAGCCCCAACATCGTTATTGCACTGGCAGGAAACAAAGCCGACCTGGCCAGCAAGAGAGCCGTAGATTTCCAGGTAAGGGGAATAAATACAGAATCTACTACAGATTAATTTTCAAGGTCAAAATGCCCTGAGTTGTTTCCTTTGGTCCTGTAGGAAGCACAAGCATATGCAGACGATAACAGTTTGCTCTTCATGGAAACTTCAGCCAAGACCGCAATGAATGTTAATGAGATTTTTATGGCTATAGGTGAGTGTTTCTCAGAAGTCCAACTATTAATTAATTAATCATTCAGAGAGGCTGAGAATAAATTGGCACCTCCTAGTAACGCTATAAATGTTCTTAAATAAATTTTGCTTTTGACTGAAAAAAATATATATTAGAGCCTGCTATCGTAGACATTTAAGTGTAAAAGTTTTCTTCGTCTTCTTTTAATATATATTTAATATTAGTTTTAATAAATGTGATTGTACTTAAAATGTTGGTCATTTGTCTCCATTTTTTTAGGTTCATTGGTAGATAATTATTAGTAGAATCCATTGTTGCAATACTTTAAGCCAGAAATTGACCAATTATCTTTATTCTCTGCAACAGCCAAGAAACTTCCGAAGAACGAGCCTCAGGGCGGAGCGGGACCGGGCGGACGGGCCAGAGGTGGGGTGGACCTGCAGGAAACTGCTCCACAGGGCAGAAGCGGCCAGTGCTGTGGGGGTGGCAACTAACTAACTCAATGCATCAGCTGATCCAGCCGATCAACACCAGATATTAGCCAGCTGTAAAACGACGCCCCGTTGGTCCAACCAAACCACCAAAAGACCAACTTATCCTCTCAGCATCAACTAACTGTTTGACAAAATGAGCATACTGGCCTGTAGATTGCCAGATCCCACTGATGGTTCCAGCTTGATGAACCTGCCAAAAATACAAAGAAATCAACCTACAGGCTTATTCACAGAATCGTGTTTTTCACCCCTGGACTCGCCATTCCATGACCTTTCTTTTGATGATGGACACATGACGTCACCTTGCAGGGGAAAAAATAAATCCCATTCATGGAAGGAAAACAAACAGAAGTCATTAACAATTGCTCCTAAGAGAGGCATCTTGTCCACTGTTCTGTGTTTGTATAGAGGAAATCTAATTAATGGAAAAGGAAGGAAAATGTGTAGGTTTGATAACCCTGTCGTTGCGCAACTTGGACTCACTGTACAAATACACCATAAATGTTTCCATCATGGTCTTATGTTAAAAGCAAGGTGCATGTAGAGTCTTAAGGAATTGGATCAGGAGGGTTTTCACTAAGAGAGAACAAATGGGCAGATTTCTTATAGAGCTGAGCTGTGTAGATTGAATGATTTTCTCTATTAGTTTTTCTTTTGGCACAGACTGGTCAGTATGATTTTGAAACCTATCTTAAGGTTTTATAATCATTTATCCATGTTATCCAAACACATACAGTAAATACAACTTTATTAACAATTTCACCCGTATGTAATTTTAGCATTAATGTAATGTTTTTGAATTATCAGTGTAAAATGGGAGATGTGTAAAGATTCTTTTTTTCTTTTCTTGACCAAAATCACAACTGCATTTAAAACATATTTCTGTATTTGCAACAGACTTTTGAAGTTTGAAATCAATCTGTAGTTACTGTCAAAAAAAAACAAATCTTCCCAATCTGTTTGTATTCTGTCAAATTTAATTATTTTTCATGTCTCAATTTCTTTTTCCTCTGGAGATTCATGGTATTAAATGCACTGGTTCTGTCTCATCAGCTTCGTGAATTGAGATGTTATCCTCTGCTTCTTTCATTTCAAGAAGGGCTTGAGTTTGATTGATCTTGTCATCCTGCTGTGGCATCACCATCTTGTACAGAAGAACTTGCACCAGAACAGCGCTCACTGCTGTAAAGTGGGTAACGGGTAGAGAGGATGTGTAGAGAAGGAGGAAAGAAAATGTAATTTTACAAATAAAAGAGCCGAAGGTATCATCTTTTTGAGTGATTTTTATTTTTTCATATTAAGTGTTAACTTGTTTTTCAAAGAATAAATCCACTTTTGATGGTAATTATTTAGGCTACGCAGTAAATCCTCTAAATTTATCATTAAAAATGTCAACATGACATTAAAACCCTCACCTTTATAGCTATATGATTTGTATAGGTGTAAAGTGCTGTTTGTTTTTGGTGAAATACCGCGATGCTCCGCCTTCACTTTTTGCAACATACTTCTGGTTGCAAAAAGAAGTAACCAGCTGGCTGGAGAGAAAACAAAAAAAACAAATGCCACCAACTTCCCCAGCAAAGATTGTTTCAGAAAAAAAGTCAGGCTAAGTAAGCAGCTAATATTGTCCTAATACTCCCAGCACTGTGTGGTGAAATGCAGAACAGTTAAAACGTAGGCTACTTTTCGCATTAGATACTTCGAAAAATGCTACATTCTGCATATGTATGCTCTATTTTTGTATATTAAAATATCAAATTTTAAAGAAACAGGATTGACTTATTTTTGCAGTAGTTTGAAAATTTTGCTTTCCTGTTTTAAATAAAAGCCATCCGATGTTATTTTTGTAAGTTTAAGTATTTTTTTTTTTTTTTTTACTTCACACCTGCCTATTTCCACACTCAAAACGGTAATTATGTTGCAGTTTCCCTCTTTTCCCACTAGGGGTCGGTAAGGACTTGAAAACTTGCAGGTTTCTTCAAACGATAATCTCAGTTTATAGGATAAATATTTTTTTACAAATAAAATTGGACTTTTTTAAAATTAAGCGTCAGATTCTGTTATCTAAATATAACACAATCTCCAGGAAACGTTACTTTTAGGTCTGTATATGGAAAACACATTTTTCTGACTGCACCTAAAGGCAGCGTCTGAGCTAATCGGCAGCGGAGGGAGTCTGTACCCGCAGCGTGGATATGTCGGACCCGGCTACACAGGCCTTACAGCCCCGGCTTCTCCAAGCTCAGGCGAGTGGCTCAGCGGGGTCCGGTGCTGCAGCAGCAGGCTCCGGTACAGGGAACAGCGACCCGGTTAGGCCAGGACTCAGCCAGCAACAGCGTGCGAGCCAAAAGAAAGCCCAAGTCCGAGCTTTTCCACGGGCGAAAAAGCTTGAAAAACTTGGCGTATTCTCCGCGTGCAAGGTAGCTAACATGGCTAGCCAAAGTTTACAACAACAAAGCAATGATGTGATTGTATCATATTTATTATACCCAATATAATAACGAACTATTAACACAGTTTATCGGCGTAGCTCTACAGCGTTGTAGCTAGCTACTCTGGCAGAGAAATGGACATTTAAAATAAACGCTAACCCGTGGAGGGATATTTTCCTCGGCTAGCTTAATTGATACCAGTTATTGGCTTGCAGAAACGTGAATTGGTGTGCGATTTAAGTCGCCCAAGTGGTTTGTTTTGCTTTTACTCAGGCCAGTGACACATGCAAGTGCAATGGATGGAAAAACCCGAACCCCCCTTCAGCTACACGGATTGATCTGCAGCAGCAAGCAGCCAGCCTGAGTGAACCCTGCCGCAGCTGTGGACATGCACTGGGTACAAACTAACTAACCCCTTCTCAGAATAACATGCAGAGCGCTGTGCATTTAAACACCAGTTACATTTCTGAAATTATAGTTGGTCAACTTGCAATGTGGATTTGGTTATTTTTTCCCTACCAAGCCATAAACAAGAAATTTTATTTCTATTTTTGCAGAGATTAACTGTTTAAGTTTAAATCGCTCCAATGTCTTCATAGATTATCCCAAATTACCACTGTAGTTTTATGGACTTGGAAAAAAAACACAACAAACA
Source organism: Alfaro cultratus (assembly GCA_903066825.1). NCBI lineage: Eukaryota > Metazoa > Chordata > Actinopteri > Cyprinodontiformes > Poeciliidae > Alfaro > Alfaro cultratus. The sequence continues at coordinate 69,243 of CAEFZX010026715.1, forward strand.
AAAAACATTCTTACAGTCTACTTATAGACATTGTCTTTGGATGATTGTATTTCTTTTTTTATTTTGCCTTTTACAACCAGAACTGTCTCATATAGATACACATCTTTTATGTGGGTGTGATGCACAAGTTTAGGGGATATATATATATATATATATATATATATATATATATATATATGTGTGTGTGTGTGTGTGTGTGTGTGTGTGTGAGTAAACAAAAAAATCTCAAAATTCTAATAACATGTAAATCACAGGTAAGGGCAAATAAAACTGTAACCAACTAAATCTAAAGCCTTTATTCTAGTAAAAGGAGTAAGTCTTTGTTTACATCAGTTTTATTATATATGCCCATTTCATAGCAAACATCAAGTCAAGGTACCTTCCGCAAAGTTCCTAATAAGTTGTTCTTGTGTTAGGATGGAGTGGAATCCACATTGAACTTGAAATAGATTAGAAATGTTCTTAATTTAAGAAAATAATACTATGGAGTTTACAAGTGTAGGATTTTATAATGAGGACCATTTAGTAAAAAGTTGGGCTGACATGTCAGATACAGCTTAGATTGGTTTGAATCTAATATAATATTTATTATTGCCATGGCAAGTTGAAACTTAAAATAGTCTTAGATAAATCTTAAGGATGGGGTACCACATGCTTCTGTTCATGGTATTATTTTATATACATTTCATTTGCTTTATTATGTCATCTTCCAGGATTGTTCTGAGATAGTGATTTATTATTTAAGCCATATTAAAAGCTAGTGTCAAATGGACAAGCTGAGATGGATTTTATATTCAAGATAAAAAAAGAATATCTACTTACAAAACCCTTTCATTGATCTTTTATCCACCTTGAACTTTGCAGATATTCGGTAAGGAGACTGAATACTTATACTGATGTTTTGTCCCACAGCTGACCATGTGTCCCATCTGGAGAATGTGTCTGAGGATGAGATTAACAGGCTGTTGGGGATGGTGGTTGACGTCGAGAACCTTTTCATGTCTGTACACAAAGAAGAGGACACTGATACCAAACAAGTGTACTTCTACCTTTTCAAGGTAAGCCAGTGCTTCAGTTCAGCTGCAATGATTTTAATTGCCACAGTAGACAACTTTGCGATCAATGTATTCCCTTGTTTCCCTTAAGCTACTGAGGAAATGCATCCTGCAGATGAGTCAGCCTGTTGTGGAGGGATCCCTGGGAAGTCCACCGTTTGAAAAGCCCAACATCGAGCAGGTAATACAAAGCTTATTATAACAAAGTTTTTCAAGAACATTTTTTGTTTTACTAATTTTGTCCTCCTTTTCGTTGTGCAGGGCGTTTTGAATTTTGTACAGTACAAGTTCAGCCACCTTGCGCCAAGGGAGAGACAGACCATGTTTGAACTATCAAAGATGTTTCTCATTTGTCTGAATTACTGGAAGCTTGAGACACCGACGCAGTATCGTCAGCGCACCCAGAAAGACGATGCAGCAGCATACAAGTTGGACTACACCAGGTGTGTGCAGGAGTTAACAAAAAGACAGCATGTGTTTATTTTCCTGATCTATATTAGATTCTATGCTTAACAGAAGTTTTGATCTCTATTTCTGCTAGGTGGTTGTGCTACTGCCATGTCCCGCAAAGTAACGACAGCCTGCCTCGCTACGAGACCACGCAAGTGTTTGGCCGAAACTTACTCAAGTCCATCTTTACCGTTACTCGCCGCCAGCTCCTGGAGAAGTTTAGAGTGGAGAAGGACAAACTGCTGCCAGAGAAACGCACACTTATCCTTACGCACTTTCCCAAGTAAGCGCAGCTTCTCCGATGCCGCCATTTAATGTGGCTTCTGTTATAGCTGTGAATGTAGATGCAACAGAGTTGTTGATGAGTTTCTGTATAATTTTACATTTCTCATTTTTCAAAAATAACTCTGTATTTATAAATGAATTTAATCTTGAATATTTACATTGAAGTCTCTTTATCATCCTTTATAGATCAGTTATTCATGGATGCTTGTTTCCAGGTTCTTGTCGATGCTGGAGGAGGAAATCTATGGGGAAAATTCACCGATATGGGAGGCTGACTTCACCATGCCTGCCTCAGAAAGCACACAGATTGGACATCAGACAGGTGAGGTGGTGCTGGAGTTGCTTATTTTATTAAAATGAACATTATAAGAATAAAGCACATTTTTAAGAACCCACTAATGATCCTGTGATGGCATGTCAGGGTTTTCTGCTTTCTGCTTGGACGGCCAAACCTGTGCATCCTAAAAGTTGTTAAATCTCCTCCAATTGTAGATTTTTTTTTTTCACTTAGCAGAATTGCTTATTTCAAATTCTCTTGAGACCTCTTTAAATTCCTTACCTCATTTCTCAGTATCGTTAAATTTGATTTTGAATATTCATTGGTTCAAATACATTAGAAAAACAGAAGCTATGTGGAAATTATATAATATATTTGGTCTAACAGACATAAAGTGCAGAGTTATGCTGTTCTCCAAGTTGTGTGGATGTGTAACTCTGTGGTTTTGTGTTTGCAGTGATCAGTCCTTCTTCAGCGTCCGGGTCTCCTGCTTTGTCCAAATGTCTGAACAGCTCCTCCTCTCTGGGGAGTACTGATACGGGAGGCGTAGAGCCCATCACAGGTCAGTGACTGACTCTTCTTTGGTTTACTTTTTGAGCTAAAAGCTCCTCTCTGCCTGGCTAAAAAAAAGAAATGCAGATGTTAACTATTCTTGATGCCAATGATTTGACCCGTCTTAAACAGTCTTAACACCTTTTCCAAGACCGCAGGATTTCTCTTTAGAGGTGATTGTTTAAGAAATTAGAAACATTTAGCCTTGTAGTTATTTGGTTGGTTAGTTAAATCCAGATAGCAACTTTATTTTTTGGAAGACAGTGTGCACAAAATTGCATTTGATTTCATAAAATATAGTAGTCTGGCCTAAGATACGAAAATATTTTTACAAAAATGAACACTATAGAAAGGCCTAATTGTTGTTTTAACCTGAAAAATGTCACTTCCTCTTTAGGGGACAAACGCAAACTTCCAGAGGCATTGACGCTGGAAGATGCTAAAAGGATCCGTGTGATGGGGGACATTCCTATGGAGTTGGTGAATGAAGTCATGATGACGATCACTGATCCTGCTGCTATGCTTGGACCGGAGGTCTGTCCCATTAAACCTGCTCTGCAATTAGTGTCATTTGATTTACAGTAATATGCTAAATATTTTTCCCTTTGTGTTAAATGACTGCAATCCAGTGTAGTTTTTATGTATATAAAAAAACAAAAATACTAACAGATAATTAATGGTTCTAGACTAATCTGCTGACACCTAATGCTGCTCGTGACGAGACAGCCAGACTAGAAGAGAGACGGGGCATCATTGAGTTCCACGTTATCGGAAACTCCCTTTCCCAAAAGTCCAACAAGAAGATCCTGATGTGGCTTGTTGGCCTTCAGAACGTATTTTCCCATCAGTTACCTCGCATGCCCAAAGAGTACATCACACGACTCGTGTTTGACCCGTAAGTGAATGTTCTCCTACTTTATTTTTTGTCATCTTTTTTTTTTCCTGGCAAACCTTCCCTAACAATCCCTGTTTTCACAGGAAGCACAAAACCTTAGCCCTCATTAAAGATGGCCGCGTTATTGGAGGCATCTGTTTTAGGATGTTCCCCACTCAGGGCTTCACAGAGATAGTGTTCTGTGCTGTCACATCCAACGAACAAGTCAAGGTAACTATGACCTGGACTACCTTCCACATTGCCTGTGTTTTTCTGGCACTCTTTAAAGTTTCAGTAGTTTATTATTTTTCCAGCCTCCTTGGAAAGTTTTCATGCGTCCCTGTTAACAATCACGTTGTAACATCTCAATCAGATTTCAATTCAGACTTTAGCAAGATCGGTAAAAAGCATTGATTTTAGGAAACAAATAAAACATTTTAGTTTAGTTTGTAAAAGCGCTACATGAATACAGTGTGGGAAGATCTGCAAGATATTTTGTTTGACATCTGTTTGTCATACATCTCAGTAAATAATAGCAACTTATCTGTGTTTACTTTTTTTAAAGGGCTATGGCACCCACCTGATGAACCACCTGAAGGAATATCACATTAAACACAACATTCTTTATTTCCTCACTTATGCTGATGAGTATGCCATTGGCTACTTCAAAAAGCAGGTATTGGAGGCACAGCAAGTCCATTATCAGTGCTTCTGTTGATTCATGTCTCCTTTAATCCTTAATATTATTTTTTTCTATATAGGGTTTCTCCAAAGATATCAAAGTGCCCAAGGGTCGATACCTGGGCTATATCAAAGATTATGAGGGAGCAACCTTGATGGAGTGTGAGCTAAACCCAAGGATCCCCTACACAGAGCTTTCTCACATTATTAAAAGACAGAAGGAGGTGTCTAAGGATGATAATATCTTTACTGCAAAAAAAGACCAGTTTTGAGTGTATCTGTGTTTGTAATATGTTTATTATATCCAAATTTGGCTTGATCATTCTAGATTATAAAGAAGCTGATTGAGAGAAAACAGAGTCAGATCAGAAAGGTTTACCCAGGTCTGACCTGCTTCAAAGAGGGTGTGCGACAGATCCCAGTGGAAAGCATCCCTGGAATAAGTGAGTGTGTATAAGGTGTAAGCTGACATGTACAATTAAATTATTTATTATAGGACTAAGATCTGTATTTGTTTCAGGAGAGACAGGCTGGAAACCCAGTAGCAAGGACAAAGGGTAAACACCTATAGGCTGCATTGATTATTTTACCCACTTTTTGTCTTTTATTTGCATGTAGATAGTCTTCTGCATCATTTATAGTTTAACCATTGATTTTTTGCAGGAAAGAGGTGAAGGACCCTGATGTGCTTTACAACATGCTGAAGAACCTTCTGGCACAAATAAAGGTTAGAATCACCTGCCAACAGAAAACAAAAATTACCAAACTGGGACTAATAAAATGGTTCTACGTTGGCTTGAAAAGGATAGAATTTGTATGAATCATTTCCTGTAACTGGTGCAGTGTTGGAAACAAGAAAATATAGAATATCAAAGGTTTGCTTTTTCTGTGCATATTCCTTAAACCACATGTTCACCAATCTGTACACTAGAATTGATCAGTTCTCAGGAATTTAATATATCTTAAATTTTCTTTTCTATTCAATAAATGCATTTAAACTAAGAACGACTGATGGATTTCGGTGACGAAAACCATCAACCAGCAGTGTGTACTTTAAAAACATATCTTACAAAAATCGGGTAAACCCTGCAGACACCTAATTTGATGGATAAATTGGCCTAAACTTGTCAATCCTTGATGTTATATTTTTACAAATACAAAGTACTTGCAGCATAATTTTTCTCCTTTGCTCACAGCAAACTGGAAAAGCACTTTATACTTATATCGCCGCTTCCATTTAATTTTTTACCATCAGTATTTTGGTTTCTGAGTTGTAAAATAAATGTAAAAAAACATGCAGACAATGCATTTTTTGCCTTTTGATTGGATAGAAGACCTCAGAATTTTTACCATAACAACACAATGAACACTGTTTGTTTTGTTAAATCCATTGCTGGCCAATTTTAGTATTTTGCTGCAGCCTGAAAGTTGAAACCTCTCAGCAGTTTCAGAAACAGTTGAGAAGTTGCAAAAGTTTTGTTTCTAGAATAAAGCACACAATTTGTAATCTCACCAATGAATAATTAATAAAGACAGCTAGTGGATAAAAGCTTCTTTGTGGTGGCATTGGCACATTATCAGTAATGCATTACAGTAACCAATAGTGTGCCACTCATACATGCAGTACCCTAACTTTTTCAGTTTGTTGTGTTCTGTGATGAAGCACAAGGAAAAGAAAAAATAACCTTTCTTATGCAATTACACTGCATGACTAATTTAAAAATGTAGAGGAAGTGTTACATTTTTCCTTAAATAAGGAATTTTCTGGGTTTAAAGTTGGAAAGTCTGAATCAACCCTTAACAAATATGCCTGACATACATATAGAGCTTTGTGATTGCCACAGTAAAGAAATATTTCAATATAATTTAATTAGACTGTGTCAAATTTATCACTTTGTTTCATTAAATCTTTCACACATTATGTAATTTTTATAAAGTGAAAATCTTTGTGTTTTGAATAATTTGTTTTTGCTGTTAATTTTTTGACTACAGTACAATCATTTTTAGGGTAAATGTTTTATATTCACTGGTCCAAAATGTTCTTAAAGCCATCGAGAAAGTCTGGAATTTTGGGTCTAGAAAAGTGTGGATTTATGAAGCAAACCTTTTTTTGAAGCTATGTAGTGAATTGATTTTATTCTATTTTCTTGTCAGACTCATCCTGATGCTTGGCCTTTCATGGAACCAGTGAAGAAATCTGAAGCTCCTGATTACTATGAAGTCATCCGCTTTCCTATTGGTAAGAGAGCATCTACCTCTTTTTAATAGATTAACATCATCTATATATTTATTCTTATTTTAATTGTCCAAAGCCTGGTATTTCATGACATAAACTATATCAAACAAATTTAAAACAGCATATCCCATTGGTTTATTTGATAAATCCTTCACTATTTCTTTTGATTCTATTTTTATGTAATAAATAGATCTTGAAGTCATTTTTTTCAAAAATATTGTAATCCACTTCTTTCCTGGACTGGCTTAGAATTAGCAAATGTATAAATGCTGTGTCTTATTTTGGAATTCCTGGATTTCCTTAGCACTATTAAGTGTTTTTCTTTACTTTTACTTTGAGACCTGAAGACCATGACAGAGAAACTCAAGAACAGATACTATGTAACCAAGAAGCTCTTTATTGCGGATCTTCAGCGAATCATCAGCAACTGTCGCGAGTACAACCCTCCAGACAGCGAGTACTGCAAGTGTGCCAACACGTTGGAGAAGTTCTTCTACTTCAAATTAAAAGATGGAGGCCTGATAGAGAAATGAACTATAGCTTATGTGAAAAAAATATTGCCAGCTTTCATCATTTCTGGGGTAAGAAAAATGTATGAAAACAATACATTTTGGAGAGGATTTATGGGACTTAAGAAAAGAAAGGCATCAGAGTCAGCTGAGCATTAACAGTGTCAAACAGACATCTTCAAGTCATCTTGTGGCATTTCCCAGAACTCGGTGGGAGAATAATGTGAATTATTCATGCCTCATTGAGTGTACCAAAGTTTTACAGGTCCAAGATTTAAAACAGCTTCTGTTGTGTTATTTACTGGTTCATATTTATTGTCATTGAATGATGGTTTAGTTGCATAAAACAAGTCACAGGAGCCAGTGTATGTTAAAAAACTGGACTTTGGGACCTAAAGCCATGTTGCCTTCTGTTACTGAAAGACACTTGAACATCCCAGCCAGTTCACAGGTATGAAGATTGCCCTTCTCAGAGGGTTGGTTTGGAGAGAGTGAAAGTTCGCTCAAAATACTGAGTCCACTTGAATCATTAATTGAAAAATGTAAATAGATTTTTGTTTGCTATAACATGGAAACGAAGTGTTTTTTGGGGTTTTTTCCCCTCAAGTACTGGTGGTCTTTTTTTTTCTTTTTTTTATTATAGAGAAATAAGTTTTATCATCATTTAAGGAAACAGCTTTTTAAGGCATTGTTTACTCCAGACAAATGAATCTTCTTCTGAAGTTAAAAGACATGTTTGGCCTCACTTCCAGGCATGGAATTGGTTTTAAATATTTTCTGTGCCAAGCTAAGCAGTTTCCAGAAAACCAACATTTTTGTGATCACATCACACACTTTCATGATATTAAAGAAGCTCTCCTAGCGTCATTCCATTAGCAAGGTTTTGTACCAGATACTTCACTACAAGGTCTCATTATTAGCTTTAAAAAAAATCCCTGTATTGGTGAATAACAGGTGATGGCACCGGCTAGTTTTTTTTTGTAGTCAATTTTCTCAAACATGTTATAAATAGTAATGTGTTTAACACAACACACATTTTTTTGTTGGATTATTGAGATGAAGATGTAAACAAAGTAGGAAGAAGAGATCCAGGAAGACTTGACATTGGTTTAATTCTCACATCATATTGACTGCACACAACCCGAAGTAGATGTTAATGCGTAACAGTTTACATTTTTCCTTTTTAGAAAATAGCCCACTTGTTTTTGCTGTTTATGCATTTGCTATTTACCTAAAAAACATTTTTTTTTAATATTGGTCAGTGTCAAAGTGCTTCCTGAGCTGCATCTAGTTTTTCAGGGAAGTAAATGTCAAATGCTGACTGATTCAGCGTATTGAATGTTTCATTGACACTGTATGTGTGTGGTAATCTTTATTTTGTACTTGAATGACTTAAGAGCTTTGTTGAAGTGATGTCAGTGCTGCATTATTCAGGGTTTTCAATAACGCAATTTCACCTTAAATCCACCTATGCTGCATTTCAATCTCTTAAAAAAAGAAAAAGCTTCAGTTGGAGTGAAGCTTCCGGCTGTTGAATTGAATGCCGTTTACTGTAAAACTGTTCACGACAATAAATACGTTTTTATGTAAGTATTTGATCATGTTTTCAGGTGATTTCCATCTATGACTCACTCAGTAATTACCCTGAAGAAAAGCATCAGCTTGTGTGATTTAACTTGGAGGTCATCCAAGAGATTAATCATCTATGGAAATTCTGGTTCTAAAAAGTATAGAAGGTAATCTTTTCTTTCTACTACAGTGAAATCTGTAAAGCATTTATCATCCATTTTAAGTTGTAGTCCATGCTTCAAGTGGGAGGGATTGAATATGACTGGGTGAGGTCTGGTTTGCTGTAAAGTTGGTCCTGTCATTTTGGAGAAAGAGTGTCTATGTCCCAACTCTCGCATATTGTTGGAAGATATGGATTCTGTCCAAAAGATTCACATACCACATATATGCAGCAGAAAGTTACCTCCACCATTTCTAGCATAATTCTTAAAAAATGAATGAGAAGCCCGATCTTGGTTTTGACAGAAAATGTCTATGGATTTTGACTGGATTTCACTGGATTTAATTTACAAAGCTTGAAAGGGAAAAATGTCAGTGTGCAAAGCTTGTGGAGAATCATCGATTGCAATGAAAACTGGCTGATATCTTAAATCCTTCCATTTCACAAGTATGCACTACATGTGTTTATGTTTGTGGTTTTGACATAAGACGTAAAAAAAAGTAGATGGAATATAGATAATTTTGGGAAACATATTTCCATTGTGGGTTTGTAACTAGGATTCCTCAGTCAGCTGGAAAGACATTTTTGGGTTCCCTTCTTGGATCTGTCTGCTACCCAATCTCAGAGAAGTTGGAGGATAAATGGATGTGCCTTTCCTGCCGCATTTTTGTATCTGTGTACTTGACTGTGCCCGTTTAATTAAAAAGGCATTAATATATGCCCAACGTTTTAATCGAATACATTAGATGCCATTAGGTTTTATTGTTTTTTTTTACTTGGGTAGAATAAATTGACTTCACTGCTAATGGGTCTGGTGTTTCAAAGTTAGCCGCTTTCCTTCAGATTAGTTTGCAAATAGCTCTGGTTTAACTTGGCATTAAAGAGTCATTATTGGACACAAAGTGATCCCAATAAGCTAGTATCCGACACAAAATTACTTTGTGCTAAATATTTAGGGCTGGGCAATGTATTGAGTATATGTTGATACACATGTTGATGAGTGATATATATTTGCTATATTGTGTGTCACAATATAGGGATAATAGATTTCCCTCATATTGCCCAGCCCTAGTGCCAATGGATACTTTGAAAGAAACTACAAAATGATCCAGCGTCATTTACGTTTAAACAAATGTTTCAGCATTTATAAATCAGAAACTGCAACAGCTAACTAAATAGGTGTGTCTTCTCTGCTGCAAGGCTTCAAGTTTCAATTTCCCAAAAGCAAAAGGAAAAACAAACATGCACTGCTGTTAATGGTCTGCATGCAAAGTCTTACTGTTTGTTGTGGCTATTCAGATATGTTAGCAGTTTTAAAGATTTGAAGGACCCCAGGTTGGTATAAATCAAGTCTGTGCGACAATCTACTCCACATGCTTACGATTTTGTTTTTTACTTTTCTTTTTCTCATTTGGCTCTCCATACAGCTTTAATTGTAATTACCGGTACTATGTCAAACAACTGTTCTAAACATTGTGCATTCAGGAATATATTTATTTTTGAACATCATGGTCTAAGTAGTACTAGGTGCTAAGTAAATATAGTATATTTTTCTTTATCATGGTTCCAGATTTGTCTGAGTTTAATCAAAAAAGAAAACAAAAATCAGTTTACTCAGTGCAGTTTGTTTATAAATGTACCCAATTATTCCTAATTTGTTGTTGCTGTTTATACTTATTCTGACTATTCTTTGAACTTGATGCTACTGAAACATTTTTTTGTTATATTAATAATGTTTTATATTACTTCAAGCTTAATTGTGAACAATAATGTAATCAGAAAGTAACTGTGTAACCAAAGCAAATAAAAACAATTTGCAGGAACAAGCAGAGAGTTGAATATTTTATGTATGAGCAGAAACTTGCAGTAAGTTTTGTTTTCTTGTCGAGTGAACAAGAGAGGGGCCCAGTCAGGGTACAATGAACTGCCTAGGAAGTAGAACTTTTAATAGATTTGAACTTCTGCCGACAAACATAATAAATAAATAGATATAGATCGAATTCATAAGTGCATGTGAGGAAAATATTTTATTTCAAATCGAGGTTGTAAAATAATCTTTTCTGTGTTAGGATCGGGTTTCTTGTGTCATTGCATAATGACTGTAAAGCATTGCTCTTCCAGAAACCCCCTTAGTAGGGCCACACTTACTGGCTCAGATGTTTTTTACTTTCGTTTTCCAGTTTAAACGTCACACCTCAAAACCATTTAAAACCCCAGCAAATGACAGTAGCGAAGACAAAGAAGCTGAAAGCACAGAACTGTCCTCTATTACATCTAACTGGTAAGTTTAAAAGCTTCTCTTACTTTCTAACAGATTAATTAAAATACTTAAATCCTTTATGCTCCTCTCATAAAAAGCTTGTATTTAGCAGCTTCCTAAGACTAAACAGAGGATGGCAAAGTTTGAACTACGTTCCTACCAGAAGGAAGTGGTTGAAAGGGCACTGAAGGGAGAAAATGTTATCATTTGGCTTCCAACTGGAGGTGGAAAGACCCGAGCTGCTGTCTATATAGCCAGAAGGCATTTGGAGACCACAGCAAATGCTAAAGTGATGGTGCTGGTCAACAAGGTACTTCAGCAATGAAAAGAGAGAAAGAGAAACACAAGTTATGTATGTATGTATGTATGTATGTATGTATGTATGTATGTATGTATGTATGTATGTATGTATGTATGTATGTATGTATATGTATTTAAACACGTTTCTTTTGGGGTTACTTACTATTCTAATCCACTCATAATTACAGGTTCATCTTGTGGACCAACATTATACCAAAGAGTTTAAGCCTTATCTGGGTAGTGGTTATAGACTCATGAAAGTCAGTGGTGACAGCCAGGAGAAGGATTTCTTCGGGATAGTGGTGCAGGACAATGACGTGATCATCTGCACAGCCCAGATCCTGTATAATGCTTTTCTCAACAAAGAGGAGGCAAAACACGTTGAGCTCTCAGGTCTGTGAAGCTGAACAGGAAACTTCATCATGGTGCTTATAGTGCTGAGGAAACCTAACCACATGCTCTGTTTATGTTTGCACTCAGATATCACTCTACTGATAATCGACGAGTGCCATCACACCCACAAGGAGTCAGTCTACAACAAAATAATGAGAAGCTACCTGGAGAAAAAGCTGAAAGGACAACGACAGATACCACAGATCCTGGGTCTCACTGCATCACCTGGGACAGGAGGTGCAAAGGCCCTGGAAGATGCTGTAAATCATGTGCTGGAGGTCAGATTAACTAAAATTCAGGATTTTACCTCTTTCATCATCGGTAACTTCTACTGAAACACACTCTTTTTTCCTCCCCATTTTGCAGATTTGTGCCAACTTAGACTCAGTTATTGTCTCAACTAAAAACTACACTCCTGAGCTGGAGGAGAAGGTGCCCCGGCCTCAGAAGACCTTTGACATTGTGGAGAAGAGAGCAAAAGTAAGCACATTTCGTGATATGTAGTATAACAGACAAACAGTATTTAGTATTTGGCTAATTTAGGAAGCTAGGTTACAAAGAGGTGCAGTATCTGCTACACAACGCCCTTTTAACGGATGATATTCCACACCACCCAGGATGGCATATCACACACGTGAACAGGCAGTATGTTTTTCTATCTTCACAAAGACTCTACATTGACTCCCATTCATTTGCAATTAATTTCTATTCTAATCCTGGCCCTCAGCTCAAAGTTAGATTTAGGACACCTTGGTCCTAAACTGAAATCAGCACTTATTTTCATGGGGACTGGGTTTTGGGGCCCGTAAGGCACACCCCATGCTCACAAATTTATATTTGTTTCAAAAATGGGCCTTAAAATGTATCAAATACAATGCCACACACACAAAAGCAGGTTGTGTTGACCTAAGATGCACTTGTTTTCTTAAAGGACCCATTTGGAGACCATATCAAGTGGATGATGCTGCAGATCCACGGGTTCATGAACCTTCCTTCTGACGTGAGGCTTAGAGAATGTGGCACACAAGAATATGAGGCAGATGTTGTGATTCTGGAGCAACGAGGTAAGACTATTGACTTCAGTTTAATTGTTTTATTGTTTTTTAGACTGATAAAAAGCAATTTGATCCTTGAAGAGGTCATCCCACTTCATTGATTTTACTAATACATGTGTACCTTTTTGGATCAGGAGTTAGAGAGGACAACAGACTCTTGGCACAATGTGCACTCCATCTTAGACAGTATAATGACGCTCTACTCATTAATGACACGCTGCGAATGATGGATGCATATCGCTCTTTGGAGGAATTCTACAACACAAAAGTCACTACGGCCATTGATGGAACAGATTACTACCTGGTGGGACTTTTTCAAGGTGGGAATTCTGAGCTTGTTTTGTTTTTCTGCCTCTGTTGAAGTTCTATGTTCATTATACAAACATATGTACTGTATCTGTGGTATGTTTTTTGTTTTGCTACAGAAAATCAGGTGGAGCTGAAGAATTTTGCTACAGATCCCCGCTATGAGAACCCAAAAATGGCAAAACTTGAGAGCACTCTCCTTGGCCAGTTCGGTCCAGATGTCCAGTCTCGGGGCATTCTCTTTTCCAGAACTCGCAGGAGCACCCACTGCCTCCTCGACTGGGTCCAGAAGAAAAGAACATTGCAGAAAGCGGGGATAAAGGCTGCCATCCTTACAGGGGCTGGTAATGGCATCACTTATATGACACAGGTGTGTGTATGCAAGATTCAATCAAACAAAAAGCTTTTCTCTCTCTTAAGCAACTTTTCAAAGATGGATTTCTTTTTTAAATTTTTTATTTATTTTTTTACATATTTTATGCTTTTTTGTAGAATGAGCAGGCAGACACAATCCGCAACTTCCGAAATGGTACGCTGAACCTCCTGATCTCCACCAGTGTGGCTGAGGAAGGCCTCGACATCCCTGAATGCAACCTAGTGGTACGATATGGACTCCTTACGAATGAGATTGCACAGCAGCAGGCCAGTGGACGTGCCCGAGCAAGGGACAGCCAGTATTCAGTGGTCGCCCAAGAAGGCGGACCCGAGATCCGACGAGAGCACTTCAATGAATACTTGGAAGAACTGACTGGCAAAGCCATTGCTAGGGTCCAGAGTATGAGTGAGCATGAGTTCCGCAGAAAGGTGAGGAAGTAACAAAAGTTATTTTTTTGCTACATTATTCTTTGCTGCTTACAATTTCAGTATTTTTTCTTCAAAATTTTTAGATCAATGAATTTCAAACACAGGCCATTATTATGAATAAAGTTTTACAAGATCGTAAAATGGAGAAGAACAACCGACATGCTGCTTCTAGCATCAGGATCTTGTGCAGAAACTGTTTTGCGCAAGTGGCATCTGGGAGTGACTTTAAACTTCTTGAAAATGCGCACTATGTCAACGTAAATCCTGACTTTAAGTGAGTTCACCTCTTTCCAAAGTAAACCCTACTGAAACATCCTTCATGTCCTAAATGTTGCTTCTATGTTTTCTTAGAAATCACTACAAACTGGGTGGAGAGGTGGTGCTAGAGAAACGTTTTGAGGACTGGGAGCCTGGATGCACAGTCAGCTGTAATAATGGCAACTGCAACAAGGTGCAGATGGCGCTTTGCTGAATAATACAAATCATCATTAGAGTTGATGGTGGTTATTTTGGATTTTGAGGCTTACTTCTGTTTTCATCTACAGGATTGGGGATTTGAAATGAAATACAGGAAGATAGCCATACTTCCAAATCTCGCCATCAAGAACTTTGCCTTGGAGACACCTGACGGACGGGTCACAGTTAAAAAGTGGAAGGATGTTCCTTTTATGGTCGAGGAGTTTACATTTGAACAGTATTGCAATGACAACTTCCCAGACTTGTTTGATTAAGACATAGATAAGCTCAGTGTGTTTTTCTGTCTCCATTTTCCTTTTTGTTTCCTCTACATTTTTAGAGGGATATGTTAAACATTTGTTGTGCTGTATGGTAAACATTTGTTGTACTGTCAGGGGTGCTTGAAAATCAGCACATCCTTTTAAAAAACAAATTCACTCCATGCATGTTAAGTCATATTAGTTCTGGCGGGCCAGTGGGATAGAAGCTTAAAAACCCACTGCTCATCGATCATGCTTGAAATTAGCGAGACGGCTTTGTTTATGCCCAAGGTCTTCCCTGTGCTGCATGTATGATACGCTTTTCCTCAGCTTCATTGAAAGTCAAAGCAGAAAACTAACTTTGGTGTTGCATAAGCGTTGCTGAGCATTTCATATTCACACAGGACTCTACGTGAACTCTCTTTCCGACACTTTAGTAGGAAGAAACATTTAGAATCACTAAAGAATGAATTTGAATTCTTCATATTTCTTCACTCATGTATATGTTTTAAACTAATTCAAAGCTGAAATACATTTTTTTATTCAATTTCCTTTGAAGCTATTCTTTGATTGTCCACTAGGTGGAAGTGTCGATTAAACCAAGTTGTTTCCAAACTAGGAGTGGTGGATCACTGAGATTCAGAGAGCCTTCAGCAGCAGAAATGATTCTTAATCCAAACATGTGCCGTAACAAACAACACAAAATGAGGAATGATCACAATCCTACCAGTATTTTCTGAAGAGAAACCCTGAACTTCTCCCTTTAGTGAAGGACCTCCTAAGACACAATACACAAAAGTAGTCAGTTCAGTTTGAAGAAAACTAACTTGTTCATATTTTTTTGTGAATATTTATCACACACGATTGAAATTAAACCACTGTTGACCCTTTTTAAAATCCTAATTCTTTGATTCAAAATGGGAAGTTGTGATTAATATTAACAGCTTGAAATAGCTTCTCTTTGTACATGAATCAGCTTTCATTAAAAAGCAGCAAAGATTCAACTATCAAACTTTAGTCCAGAAGACATGCTGAACAGATTCATCTTTGACCTATGAAATATCATTGAGCGTTTTCCCGGGCAGGGACATAAATGGGTCGGCCCTGCAATATCAAATCTGCCCTAATCCTTTCGAATCTGTCCGAGAGCTGAAATCAGAGCTGCTTTCATGGACATAATCACAATAAAAACAGACTGTTCCGCTGTCACTCCTGACTCAGATGTTGGTGAGCAGAGGGAAGCCATGCAGGATGATTTTCTCTGATCAAGCTCAAGCTTTTACAATCAGCGCTTATTTCTTCCTCTTTTTTTTTTCCCCAACTCAACGCCCTATGCATCCAAATTGCAATTAGCTGTCTTGTGAAATTAAAGCAGCTTGGAGTACATGAGAAACAGATGACAGTCTCTCTCTGTAGCTACTTGAGACTGGTTGAGTGTGTTTGTGCTACAAACACAATAGAGTCTACTCTCTGGAATCCAGGATGCACACATGTAGGCACACCTGTATGTGCAAAAGCAGGCCAGAATATTTTTCCATGTCATCACAGAAAGCCTATGAATAAAAAATAGGCAGTTTCATCCAGCTGATGGAAAATAGTACAGTGGCTATCGTTGTGTTATGATTATGTGTTGTGTAATTGGACGTTCTTGCTGGAGAAAATTTAATTGGATAAGTGGTGATTAGAGTTTTGGACTGAACAATGTGGAGCCTGTTGCCTTGTTCTCTGAACAGGGACATGGCCAGTCAATTTTGAATCTCAGAAATGGCAAAATATTTCAAACAGCGATTTTAAATTATAAATTACAAATAGTATGTGTTTATAAATTATTCTGTTTCTGTAATTTCAATCACATTTTCAATGTACAATGTGTGGCTTTAGTGCATTAATTGGAATAATTATTCTGCACATACTTCTGGCATGAGCTAAGCTCCTCCTTGTTTCATCTCGCTGTCTTTGTGACATCCCACCATTTGCCTTTCTTTTTAGAAAAATAATTTGGAAAATAATTTTTGCATAGGAGCTTCCTTGTAGCTTTTTTTTTTTTTTTTTTTTATCTTTGGGAAAGCTGAAAAATAAAACTCCAATAATAGTATCTGTCCAGTTTGAACAATTAATTGCCAAGCACTGAGCCATGTTGCACTCATGTCTGTCCACTTGCTGTTGAAATGCTGAATGTTTTAAATCCCGGGGGGCACAATGCATGTGACACAACAGGAGCTGCAGAAAATGCAGAGTGTTTTGTTTTCTTCAAAAGTCACTCAGTTCTATATAAATTAAACTGACTCAATTATACAAACAAAATCTTTGTTAGCGTATTTATCTTTTTTGTCCAATTCCTCATCTGCTTCTTCAAAAATATCATAAATTTTTTTATATATATATATATATATATATATATATATATATATATATATATATATATATATATATATATATGAATCCCTTCTGAAACATGTATGGTAGTTAAAATTTTCTTCAATAACCTGCAAGGATTAAACTTGACTGTGGTTACAAACAGCATGTGGCAGAAGTGTAGTTTACTAAGTGACATCTAAGTTTTTTTTCTTGATTTTAATATAATCTACCCTTGTATTAATTTAAGAAATCCCAACTTGTGAGCCCAATTTTTGTTTTTGAAAGCCATTAAAATAGTTTGTTTATTTAAAATGGTAATATATTTAAAAACCCAAAAGTATGGTTTCACTGGAGCCCTACACAGTCGATATGTTTTTTATTTTTTTGTTGTTGCTGTTGGCTACAACAATAATGGCTGTAAAATACATCACTTTGTTTGTTTTGTGCTTGCAGACAGCAGTCACACCTGCTGGGTCATCTGTCAAATTGGTCTCACAAGAGAAACACTCCTGCTGTCTACAGTTTAGAGCACATCTTTGTTTTTGTTTTTTTGTTTTCAATTTTGTCACACACTCCCTGGTCCAGGACACGGACAGCTGCATTCAGCCCAGTTGCCCTCTGAGGTTGTCGACCTTCTTGTAGAGGCAAAACGACTTCACCCGTTTGGTTTTCTCATGACAGCAGAGAAGGATGAGGTTACCTTCAGAGATGCAATTCTCTGGGACACCTGAATTGTCCTTCTGTTTGTTGTTACGGCTATGCTTTTCATTTTAAAGACTAGTGAAGTACCTGGTCACTCTGTGGGAATTCCATCTGCAGATCAGCTATGTCTGGAATCCTTGAGTTGGAGAGAATTTTACTATCATCTTCGAAATCTTTTTGTGAGACTGTTGGAAATGCACTTAGAAAACCACTGATTTTTTTTTTTTTTTTTTCAAACTTTACACAACACTATTAAGTAGTAATTAAATTAATGCTTTCATTTGCATCCAGATAATTCAAATCCCACATCTTAAAACATGTGTGAAGTTTTTGTAGTAAAATAAACGAGCATCTAGCTCTCTGAAGTGGCCTGTAAGTCTGGTCTGGGTCAAGAAAGAACCAGTCCATTTCATGCTTCATTATAGAGAAGGTAAACTCACACTTTGTGCTCTAACATAAGCCTACTACTTCCTGATTTGTTTTTCTCTGCTTTTTATAAGGCAGAGTTGCCTTCCTAATAATTCTTTAATTAATTGAGAAGAAATTTGCTGTAGCTTTTTTGTCACACTAACTGCCAACCAGCTGTTTAAATCCATTGTAAGATTGCTCAATTTCCAAGTGTTTCTCCAGTCAGTTTACTTTGGATTGGTACATTTAGATCAAAGCACAATTACTGCTCTGTCCTCTTTCTCTTGCCGGTTATTAATCCATATTGAGTAATTAACTCAGTCAGCCTGCTGAGGATTATTGCAAGCTGAGAGATCAGCCAAATAGTTCTTATTTGTTATGTTGGTAAGGATGACTGACTGAATACTTACGTTATTTAAAAAGAAAAAATAAATAAACAGAAATGTTCTGCGGTAAATTTGCCCCCAACCCTCAGCATTTGATCCCAATGAAGTATATTTAAAATGTGTGGGGGAAAGAAAGGTCAGATTTTTGAGAACCACTGCTTTAAGTGGTTCTCAAAAACCACTTAAGGTTTTTGTAAAGCATAAATCGATTATAGGAAGTTATTTTAAGCCATAACTTGTCAAAGTGGATAAAACATCTTCTTTGGTATGTTATGTGAATAATTGCCCCAGGCAGTTATTCACTTGCCTGGGGCAAGTGAACGTTTTAGTACAAAAAGTTTACTTTTTTGTACTAAAAAGTGAAAACATTGAAACTCCAAAAGAAAGAAATGGTTGAGGGTTGAAATCAACAGCTCACCCAACTCAGTCCTGGTGATAGGGCGTGTATTTAGTCAGGTAATTGGCAAACAAAAAATGTAATGAAAATGGATCACATAAAAAATGTATCTATAGAATTTAAGATTTTTGTTAAATAAAAGCCTTATTATTTTTATCTCCTGCTGACTTTTCTTGATGGATTTAAAACCATATCTGAGCGTATAGCGTTCTCAGTAACGCTATACTAGTCAGTGAGGGTCATTGAAATATCTAGGTAAGAAGAATAAATCTTCTTCCTTTCTGTATCTTGAGTAATACTGGCAATGAATTAACATCCTTATCACAGAGATTATCACCAATGACCAAAACAACCCCAGTGAGAACACCTCACTGCTGGATTGTGCCATTTATCACAAAGCTGAACCTTTTCCTAATAGAGGCAGTAAATTAACTGCTGGTGAGTTTGGACAGATCCAATTAAGATGAGGTCCATGTCACTGCCACATCTCTCAATTTCTTGCAATCAGCTGCTGTGTAAGCAAAATTGCAACAACAGTGCTTCACCTCAACCTCAGCCTCTTTAGTCTCCACTGTATTAATTTGCTTATAACAGTATCCTGTGAGTGGTGGTAACATCTTGCAGCAAAAGCCCAGGATTACATATTGTGTCACTTTGACTGTTGTCATGAAAAGAAACCATATACTATTTAGAAACATTTTATTAGCAGAGAAGCCATGCTTTCATGCTGAATACATTTCATTCTGTCACCACACCCCCTTCTTTTTTGGTGTCCCTCAAAATTTCTATTCCTGTCTTTGGTCTCCCATTTATCCTCAAATGTACAAATGATAGGTTTTGTGTTGAATGAGAAAAGGGAGCCTTGCTTCACCAGATGGAGAATGGCAGAACATCTGACGCGTGCCAGGGAGCGGAAACAAAGCAGTCTCATTTCTGCAAAGTGTGTCCTTTCTCTTCCTCTTCCCTGGCCAGCTTTCTTTGTCTACCTCTCACTCTTCTTTCAGCCCTTGTAATTATTTTAAAAAAAGAAAAAAGTGGTCGATCTTTTCTTTGAATAGCTAATGGTCTATCTATTCTCATCTGTCCAACAGTAAAGCCAATTAATTTGATCAAGCTATTTGAAAGTTATTTTCAGGCGCAGCAGGAGCGCAGTGTTAGACAGACAGTGCTGACAGGATGTATCTATTGTTAAAGAAACAGCAACACTAAGAAAACCAAAAGAAGTGAGTCTGAATGGATCCAGCTGTAATTTCATACCTACCGGATTATTCTATTATCTTGTTCTGAGCATCATTTCCCTGTTATTTTGACTGTACAAAAAGATAATAAATAAACGTGGGGTTAATTTCACCGCCATATTCAGTACAGACTGTCAACAATGAAATCAGTGTAAATATAGAATATAGAGGATAAATATAGAATATATGCAAATACATATGTGCTCAGTGTCCACTACAAGTCTGAACTCTCTCAGCTATATGTTCACAAAGAGTAGCTCTGGATACAGTATCAGAAACAGACCAGCCACCTTTTCTCCATTAGTTTCCATCAAGTTGTCAGAAATTAACTCACTGATCCACCTAACCAGGATACACACATGGGACCCTAGGATTTCTTTTAGATTGGATAGCTGTGGTGTACAAGAAAGGAAAGACACTAGAGGCAATCACTGTTTCCACAAAGGGCCATAAAGGTTTAGATTTTTGTTTTCTCCCCTAAATAACAAACACCTTTATTTAATAACTGCATTTAGTATCAAAATAAGATCTCTCCAGTCAAAAACAAAAAACTGAGGATCAATTATCATGCAACATCAAGAAGAAGGAAGATAATAAACTAGAGAAATCCCAAGGGCTCAAAACACCTGAATGGTGCCACTGATCATCAGTGAATCAATCATTAGCTACTACTCCAAATCGCTGTAGCAGATTCCAGGAACAACCTCTGAGGTCTCCGTCCAGAAGATCAGTTGTAGCCCAGTTGAAGATCAGTTGCTCTAACCGAGCTCTAGCCTTGAAACTGAAGTTGAACAGCTCAGAGTGTCCAGTAGGTTTTCCATTACTGTTTTGACGGTTTGTATCTGGAAGTCCCACAGGATCTTAGCACAGCCCATTGTGTGACTTAGAGGTCTTGCCTTCCAGGTTTGTATTCTGCACAGATGTTTCTGTTAAAAAAAAAAAAAAAAGTATATGTATGTGTAGGTCATTTGGTGTCTTTCCACGGTTCAGTTTGAGGTCCTTAGAGCACACTTTATGAATTTTGAAGCCCACATTAGAGAACTTGCAGAAAATGAAAACTCCAAGATAATAATGTACTGTCTAAATAAAACAGGATGAGAGTCTGTTAGAATGATTTTTCTTCCGTTTTTTGCTGAAGTGAGCTATCAGATAGCTGATTCAGGCCTTTGATGCAGCACTCCATTGTCTTGCAGAGCTGCAGGAAATTGAAAAGCGGAGATCTTGAGATTGTTAGTGAAGGGAGGAGCGGAGGTGGAGGACAGGGGTGACGTGGAACCCATCAGGGCTTGCTGGGACATTGAGCACGGAAATGAACGAGCCTTGCTTCACCCAAGGGTGGGGGACTCATACTCAGAGTGTGGATGTTGTGAGCACAGGAACAAGAGGGGTAAAAAAAAAAAATCAATAGAAAAAGGTGACCACATTTGTTATGTCTTTGCTAAAATTCAGTTTCAAGATTTGTGCAGCATGTTTTCAAGTTGACACATTCTATCACACTTGCATCCGAGGTTCTGTTCTAGTTCAGAGAAAACTGTGAATTACACAGAGCTCTCACTCTCAGCCCTAAAAGAGCATTTGTAACTTTATAGTTAAGAGTAAAATTTTAATGGAAACAAAATTGGATTTGCTTTTTCTTTGTGCCTTGAGGAGCATAAATCCTTTTATTTTTATATCAGTGAATGTGCGGTTTCATATTAGTCAAAATATGTACTTTCCCATGTTCTTCCCTCTGCTGATGAATTGTATTGACAGCAGGAACATCCTGTTGTAGGTTGGGAACTACAAAGTAGTTTTAGGCAAGGTTAACAAGTCAATTTCTGCTCTTTTGTTAGACCTCTTTTGTTAGAATTAGCATTTTTCAGTTGTGCTGTTGCATACTTTGTGAATATATTTCAATATTCCAACACTACTTCACGTCTTGCTATAGTGCTTCTTTTAAGAAGAAAATCTATAAGAGATCTTACCTGTTCTGTCCTTGGTTTTAAAGTAGCTCCTCCAGGGAGTGAGTCAGATTTTCAGATAATTATATCATATTTGAATTTGGATAGTTCTGCCTATACATGTTTATTTCTGCCTTTGATCTCCACATGTCTTCAAATCAAGCTGTATTAAATGTACTTTGGAAATGGAAAATCACAACTATATTAATTGCAAAAAATAAGACATGACTTTATCATAGAAAAAGCTGTTTTTATTGTTCCATTGTTGTCCTTTTATATCTAGGATTTATTTATTTTTTTTGCACTTTATACTTTTTTTTTTTAGAAATTGCAAGTTTTCTCCAGGGTAAAAGTTAGAATGCAAAATTGTCACACAAGCCATACATTGTTCATTATGAATATACGACACCTGTACAACAAAGCTATTTATTAAGATAGCTTTGTGGACTAGAAAAGTAGACAGGCCACCTAAATACCTACTGTCACTTTTATGTCACTTAATGCTCTTCAAGTTCAGCACATTTTGGTCCTAGATTGCACATAAGAGAATGATTAATAATAGCCTAACTACCTCAATGAAACAGCAGGATATAGAAACCTGCACTTGTTAAATATTTTGATACATCTTACTGTATCATGTTTTCGTTTTCATACATGCACTAAACGCTTTTTTAAAGTGTGCTCTATGTTTAGATAGTACTGCAAAATGTAAAAATTTCTCCTGAAAGTTTCACACCCCATGAAGAAGAGCGGTAAAGTGTTTAAATATAAATACTTCTGAAAACAAGCATGTTTTGACAAGAGAACAGTGTTCATAATTCTGCTCTTCACTACTATGGATAGTAAATACAGCATTTTGGTAAATCTTGTCCTGTTTAGAGCTAAATCTACAAAAAATATATATCTTTTAAGTGATAAAATCTATACTTTCCAGCCAAACGTTTTGCTTTCTGACGAAAAAATAAAAATCACATTTAACTATTTCATGGATAGATTTGGCAATGTGGAGCTGTTGTTCACATCACACAACTGATAACAATAAATAAATAAAAATACCTAATTTCTTTTCCTCTGGGGTTCAATATGAATGTTTCAAAAACTATACTCTGGTCTTAGGTTTGTTTACATTTTGTGGCTGTGAGGACCCAGATCTCTGTTGAAAATAATAGATGTTCTAAAAGATCATTAACTTCTGATTCGGAGTAGATTTGGGATTTTTTATTTCAGTGAGTTATTGATTTGAAATAATGCATATCCTAGTGTCGAAAGCCCTTTGAACAGTCATGAAAAAGTCTTTGAGTTTGAAGTTATATCTCCAGAAATACATTGTAATCCTAAATCCACTTTGATGGAGCTCATGCAAAATTATAAGGGACCTCTGAATGAAACATGGATGTGTGTGGGTGGATCAGTTTTTCCGTATGTGGAGAGGACACCTGCAGCACTCACTAGTCATACTCCCCCAGAAGCCTGTTCAGGTATTAGAAGAGGAGGTGGGACATGTTATGTGGGCTTGTAATGTGTAACGCGGCAAGTCAGACGCAGGAAAGTGGGTTTGCTCTGGCGGGAAATGGCTATTTACGTAGCTGAAAATGGAGTGCGCCTCTCTGACATTTTCATAGCCCTGCAGGCAGGAGTAACCTTCATTGGAAAACAGAACGATTAAAGAAATGAGAGGTGGAGATGGAAAGGGACGGGCAGAGTGAGAGATGGGGCAGAAATCATGGAAAGTGATTGCATGGGAAAGTGAGAGTGGTCCACAGACAAAATGGAATTTTGAAGGCGGCGGAAGGGAAATAACGAAAGGCAGAACATAAACAATAAGCATTTGGAGGTCAAAAAAAATTTGAAAGAAGAACTAAGGGATTAATAAAATAAATGGAGCATAAAGGTTAGTAGTGGACAAGGTTAGTAAAATATATTAAAAAAAAATATCCAGTGGAATACAATTCACCAAATGGAATAATTTTTTGAAGTGCTAGTTTTACATAGTTTTGAGCTTGTTAATAGACATTGTTTCTGCAGTTATTTTCATTGAATCTAGCTATATTGGATGGCTGACCAATTCTTCTTCCATATCTGCATACAGTGTGTGACTTTGTAGAGCTTGACGTCCTTGAATTGAACTAAAAATACACAATTTTAACAATCTCACTGAGCCTTGACAGCTCAAATACATAACATCTTTAATATTTTATTTTACTTTTTATAGCAACTGGGTTCTGATTTCTCTTTTGAGGTACAATTTCACAGTCAATCTCTTGCCCAGTCAGCCAACCACAGGAGAAATTACTTTAGAATTCCACTATAAATATGGTTTGTTTTTGCGCTTATGTTCCAGTTCTGCCTGTTATTGCTGTATAAGAATGTGAAGAAACGAAACCTGAAAGTTTGCAGAAAAAAGGCAAAATTTGCTTATAAACCATGATGACCATGTAAAAAAAAAGATTCCCCAGCTGCCACCAACTACCAATTACATTGTGCACCATGAGATTATAATTATTTAAAGTTTTATTTGTACAATTTTATGTAAATTTATTGTCTATAAACATCTGATCGTAATCAAATTCAACCACTTATGAAGTAAAGACCTAATTATAACTTTGGGGCGCACCAAATATTTTAAAGATGTTCTAAAATGAAACCAATCTATAATTTAAATATAAATATAACTTTTATTGACTTCTTTGAGATTGAAAGCACCACATATTGATGCTTTTTGAAATGGCAAAATAATTAGACAGCTCAATGTCTGCATTTGCAAAGTTAGCAAAGTATGTTGAAGTTCAGTGTCGTCTTAGAGAGAAAAAGTGAAAGATATGTTAAGATTCTTTTAATCTCTATCTGGATCGATTTAATCATGTTCACAGATACTTAAGTTCTGTTTGCTCTGGGAGTCGATGGGTTTTACTGTTGACTTGTAGGATGAAGGTCTGGAGTTAAAATCATTGACTGGAGTCTTTCTGGTTTTTGCATGCTCTCCTGTGACTGTGATCTGGTTCCATCAACTTTCTCTCATAGTCCAAAAACATGACTAGTGGACTCATCAACTAAATTCAAAGCTTGTTTTTTCATTTGCAACAAGATAGTATATTTTTCTTAAAATTAGGACAAGCTAAACAATAAGCCAAAATTATATTTCACAAAGCCAACAGTCAAGAAAATCACACAGGTTTGTTGTCTGTCCACGGAATGAATTCTTGAAAGAAAGGCATCTTAGGGTTTTAATATCACACGACCATTATAACATTTGGAAAACCACATATGAGCTAATGTAAAATACATGGTGAACAGACAAAATTCATGTGATTGCTGCAGCACCTGTTGAAATGTGCACATTTTGGAAAATTATATGTGCTATTCTGAATCAAATCTATGTGACCGTGTAGCCAAAAGAGATTTGATTATATCATCAGATGAAGCAAATAGAGCCTGATTATGTCCAACTTCATTTCCTTCAAATTACTCTTGCAGAACCATAAGGGGTGCTGGCATATTATTTTTCTCTAGTGCATACTTTTTTTTTTGACAGAATAACAATGTCACCATAATGAGAAACTCAGTAAGGCTGTTCACCTTATCTATGAATTTTCTTTCTGATGCATCAGCGGCACTATAATTATGTAAAGGTGCAAGTTTATGAGCTTGCCTTTCATATTTAAATATAAAAAGATATGCTGATATGAGTAAGAATTGAACAAGTGTGCTATGAGTTAAGCCTTTATTAGTTTTATTCATTCCCTGCATAACATTTGAGAATCATTCGGTGTGCTTTCCAGACTGTCTAAGCAAGTAATCATTTTATCATATTTGGACTTTTGTTTGCCTAATTTAGGCCGGATATATTATTCTAATCTCTTAAGTGCAACAGATTTTTCAGCAGCTATAGATTTCATTAATAAGCACCTCTTTATGAAAATCAAAAACTCAAGAGAGGTGATTAATATCTAGTAGGCTTGCATTTAATTTAGGTGACAAAAACAAGGTTTTAGATTCATTTATTTGTTTTCACTTCAAATGCAGGGTTTATCTCCAGCTTTATTAAACTACATTTCATATTTATATATAATATTTATTATTCATCAATCCTTAATATCTCAAGCTGTTTTCTTCATAGCAGAATTTGAGCTCCTTCATACTGACAATGGTCCAACTCAGAAGTATGCCACTCCAGTGGAAAAAGATGTGAGAACAGATACTATCTCTACTTATTAATATGTATAGCTTTTGCTTCGGTGGGTTCCCTGTGGAATAAGAATCTGATAGAGTGTGTTGGGAAGAGCTGGGAGGCTTTGCTCCTCAGTCGTGGCCGTGCGTCTCTCATGGGAAAAAAAAAAAAAATCGCCCTGAAAGTCACCGCCACCACCGGAGGTTAATTGCCACATTGTAAATCACTCAAGACAGTTTGGGAGCTGCTGGCATACGACTGCAGTTAAAGGATACGGCAAACGGCTGCTGTCGACGGCAGAGCTTGTCATCCGCCAACACATTATTAATGTGTCTTCCTTTTTCTCATATTGCAGGTGAACTGAAATAATTGAAATACAAACATTGAGTCCTTTGAGTCATTTTAATCACAATGAGACCTCATTTTGATAACAAACAGTTCATTGTGTGCCTGCGAATCCAATCAAGGCACATTTTGATCAAGCTTCAAAGATTTAATCAGGGATCCCTGTGGCACCTGAGGGAGGAACAGACAAAGGAAGCTTTATGACTATTTAACTGTAATGCTTGAAAAACCGAAGCAAAAATGTTGCTAATACATGTGAGTAGGATATCCACTTGCTGGTAATTGTTAGTAATCAGTGACCTTTCACCTGTCGTCATCAGTACAAGTTTCCTGCAGATACGCAAAGATACTGTGAGTTTTTTGGCAGTATCTTTAATCGTGGCGTTAAATTTGCTAAGATATAATGCTGTATTGAAAAATATGTATCTAATAAGTATAAATCAAATATAAAACAATGCATTTTACTCAGGCTTGTTGTTTCTGACATTCTCATACCAGCAAATGCTTTGCTCTCTAAATAAGGGGAAAACTTCTCCATTGGCGCTTCATCATCATATTAACTTGTGGGATCTAACCTTGCTGATTGTTAAGACATGTACCAGTGCCTCAGGTTAGTGCTACCCTTTCAGCTGTTCTGTATCAGTCAATTAACTCACCAGGTATCAGTCCAGTAATCACACAGGAAATGTTCCTTAGTTTCATTAAGGAAACTAAGGATGATGTCAGATCATCCTGCTAGGCACCGCTGCAGTGGGGTGATTTCCCTCTCTGGCAGTTTTCCCAGTGCCTCTGGCTTTGCCAACCTTATCTTCCTCAATTATTTTTAAGTTCACATATATCAAGTGTGAATTGGATAAGAGTTTTTCTTTTTTGCTCATACATTCAAAATAGGTTGGAGAACTTGTGCATATGACTACAAACAGTAACCAAACTTGGCACCAAGCTATCACTGATTTAATAGTTCTGGATTCATTTTAACTTCCAGTATGATCATACATTATTTATCATATTTCCCAATTCCACATCTTTTTCCAACTTGGGCATTGATTCTGTTTGCTAACCATCAGTCAAATCCAAATCTGTCCTGCTGCTGACATCTTGAAAATTGACAGAGTGACGACGGACTTCCAAAGTCTGACTGACAGTGTCTTTGAAGTAAACTTTACCCATTTTCTCTTTAAAAGGGTCAGTGTATGTAAGATATTTGTTTGCAATTAATTTCTTTCTTCCTATATTTCAACATGCTTTTGTCAAATTGAAAACAATTTTAAATGTATTTCCTGAACGTAATGATATGTGATGTTATGTCAAATTACCACTTAAGATCAGCAAAAGTAATTTAAATTTACAACAGTTTTACATTGCTTTATTCAAATGGACAGGTAATTGTTTGCAACTCAAACTGTCTCATAATTACACAAAGCCGTAATGTACTGTGATTAATTTATTTAAGAATAAGATGTCATTTAAATGTGTATTTTTTTAAGTGCTAGCCAAACAGTTTCTATCCTTCAAAGAAATTAATTGAGCAAAGAACACTCTGTATTCTGAATACAAATATTCTGAATAAAATAGTCTGGTTGTCTCTTTCTCAGAAGCATTTCTTCTTATTCTTTTGTTTTTCCTTTTATACATTTATACTTTGCATTTTACTGAAGTTAATCAACAGCTTGAAGAGTTTTAATGTCTTCTATTACCCTCATATTGTCTTGCTCTTTGTCCATTAAGGCTGGCTTTTTAAGATGGGCTTTAAAGTTCACTTTGGATGAACACATCTTACCACTTTTGTTGCTGGGGAAACCATGGGCAAATTGTTGAGAGCAGCCTGAGTGGGAGTTTCAGAGGCTGCAGAGACATGTCAAGTTATGAGGACAGTTACAAAGCATTTCAGTCTTTTATCCACATTTAAAATAAAAAGTAAATAGTTTTCTTGGAAGCAAATGCAGAGACAAATATTACAAACAAAGGTCAGATCACAGTCGTTACAGAATTAAAATTTCTATCTTTATTTCACTTTGGTATTGCTGTACAGGTCATGAAACAGTCAGACAAGAAGATTCTCATTTCTTTCTATAGATGAAAGAAAAAAATAGATAGACACACAACTAAAACACAAACGAATATATGAAAGGGAGAAATAAATAAATAAATGAAACAGATAAATGAATAAATACAATGCAACAATAGCCAACAGCCACATGTTAATTTTCTGTGGCATCTTGCCACAATGAAAGGGTATTATTATTATTATTAAAGTCTGGGAATCTGTAAAGCGTTGTTGCTCTCTGGTAATATCAGCCGGTCAGTTTGTCAGAGTAAAATGCGTCTTGAAAAGAGCAAGTACATCTAGTTTTCCATTTCAAAATAAAACTCACCATGAATTCAGAACAGATAAACTAGCAGCTCGATGCACAAATCTGAGGTGCATTAATCATTTGTTATGTAGAGATGTGGCTGTAATGCCTCACATTTAATCGTTAAAATATTCTGGTTACATGCAGACACCGGACTCAGATGGGGATTTTATTGTGAAAATATTTCTGCCATCATACAGTTTTGCACTGTGTTTAACTTAGCAACGCCGCTTCCCCGGACAGGTTTGCTCTGTGCGTTGGCAGCCAGTCTTTATCCATCTGTTTCATCCCTGGACGCGCACTGTGGAGCTCGGAAACGGAACGGAGCCGGTGAGCCAAAGCGCCCTTTTCTGACTTCTGTACATGCAGACACATGTGTGGTATGTTGTCTGTGCTAAAAGTTTTGATTTGGGCGAAATGGTTTTTGGTCCAGAATGTTTTAGGCGCACCTATTACTGTCCTGACAGTGGAGACAACGATACCTGTTCTTTGGAAAGTTTTAATTTCATAAATGGAAGACGAAGAGTGCTCATGGTTTGGTCTAACTTTTGGAGCCTGTGCGTAATTGCGCATACATGCATATATTACGCTGGACGAGTTTTTTATATA
>CAEFZX010026716.1:0-44626 GCA_903066825.1 Alfaro cultratus
TATTTATTTATTTACTATTAATCTATGTTTATGATTTGTTCTTTAAATTGCCATTTATATTATTTTTCAGTCTCAGGAAATGATTGAGGGATGAAGAGACTGATGTCTGGTTCTTTAGGTTCTGATGGGTCTGCGGTGTTTCTCTCCTGATCCATTCTGTCTGATATCACACAGATATCACTAAGATTTAACAGGGCGCCACTGAATATCGCCGACAATTTTATCTTAATGTCCCCATTAAACGCCACTGTGATTGTTTAGCCTGGAATGTGCGTCTTCCCACTACTGTTTGTATTTCTGCCAGAGGTTTTAAGGACTGTGTGTATCGGGTGGACATTTTAAAAAGACGCGGGTTGATAACATCTCACCGCGGCTGCGCAGTGTCCGTCTCTAAGCAACGGTGACAACAGCGTCAGTTTATGGGGGTTGAGGACGGGACAATTTATTTCACCTTACTATTTCATGCGTTTTGTTTTGGTCATTATTATTACACTTATTGTTGAGATGTGTGCAATAGGTGTGTCTATCAGACATTTATAGCAATACGGAATAAATCGCAACAACCACCTGTCATTTTAGCTTAAGCTAACCTGAATATTTACAACTCTCTTGTTGATACACTGACATTACTTACCTTCTGTCTTTCAACCACTTTGAAAAGCTTTTCTTCGCCGCCAACATCTTTATCCCTCCTCCCCTTTCGTTTTCTGTTTTTTTGCTGCTGCTGCAGCATCTCAATGAACATGTAACCTGCTGCTGCTGTTATATGTGATGCCTTCTGGGGTCATAGGTCAGGTTAGAGGTTTGGCTAATAATGTCAGTTTCGACAAAAAATGCTTTTCTCTTTCCACGTGAACAAAAAAATAAAGTGATTCAGAGTGAAAACTGTTAAAAACTTTAGATGTTTTTCTGGGTTCTTTCTGACCTCAATCCAGTAATTTGGGAAACCCACGCGCTCCTGTGAAGGTTCACCACTTCTTCATATTTTTTTTTACATTTGTGTATTTTTGCTTTCACTGTGGTTCCCTCAAACCTTATAAACGGCCCTTTATGAGGCTGATTTCCGAACTGATAGTTTCTCATCCGTTCTTAAATGTCCTCACATAGCGGGCGTGTTGCTTTCTGAGCTCTCTCTGCCTGCTTTGTGTCGTCAGACTGGCTCTTTTTAAGTGATTTCTTGGTTTCAAAGAAGAAAGAAAGGTGTGGCTTGTTGAATTGAACTTTGTTTTAATAAAAAAAAATAGTTAATTACAGTAGTTATTTATGATTTAGCAAAGTTTTATTACTTTTCACTTAAAACCAGATTGGTTTGGATAGTTTTTGTTAATGCTTAATAAATGACAGATAATCCAAAGCATTAAATT
Organism: Alfaro cultratus; assembly: GCA_903066825.1. NCBI lineage: Eukaryota > Metazoa > Chordata > Actinopteri > Cyprinodontiformes > Poeciliidae > Alfaro > Alfaro cultratus. The sequence continues at coordinate 1,365 of CAEFZX010026716.1, forward strand.
CTGACTAAATACAGAAGCAGAATAAATCCATAAAAAGGATAGATACTTTTGCTTTTCTTTTTTTTTTTTTTTCCAGCACTACTGTAAAGTCCAGCCAGGACTTTTGGACAGGAAGTAAACATCTTGTTTCATATGATGCAGAAAATTGTACATCCTGTACTTGGAGAGGCCTGCCACTAGCTCTCTTTGATAGAGGATTTGCTCAAAGGGATTTCATCTTCAAAACGCGTCTCGCCGTGACTCCGCAGACTCGGCGAGCGAACAAAACATCAATCCAGGAGCGCCGTTTCCACGGCAACGGGACGGAGCCCGTTGCCGGCCGAGCAGCGAAAGCCATTCACTCAGTAGAGAGGAATGCGCAGCCCGGCGTGGAGCGCCTGGCGAAATCGATGGGAACAGCAGACGGTATTTTTTTGGGACGTAGAATAATCGATGCTGCAGAGCAGACTGTCGTTTAATTTACGGCCCTCCGGTGAATGGCGGTTATGTTCCTTGGCTGTCGTCTAGCAGAGTGAAATGCCATTATAATGACATATGATAACATGGATCACAGCGACGAGGGAGGGGCGGGGAGGGAGGGATGGATGCAAGGGACTAGAAGGAAATCTCTCCCGCTCATCTGAATTTACGAAGCGGCGATTACTGCTGGCGACTCCACTTAGATGAACTGTGCCGTCGTGGAGGAGGAGATGAAATGATGTGTTAAGTGAAAGTAGAAAAGAACTTTGATTCGGGGGAAAAAACAATAGAAGCCATTCTTTCCCTCTCTGTTTTTCCGATTTTGTAATCAGACACGCTGCTGACGATCTGCAGCTGGATGTTTATGAAATTGGGGGAGGGGAGTGTGAGTGATGGAGAGGGGCTTCAGGGAAAGAGACCAAGCACTGCCTTTTGTTTTTAATACAAGAGTCATGGCAACAGCCAAGCTGAGTAATTTTGCGGCTTTGGCCAGCGGTCTTTGTTCCAGCTCCAGGGAACAGCAGTCAGGTCACGTTTTACATACGGCCCAGAATTATGTGGCCTTCCTCACATGTCTGATCAGCTACAGCAGATCTCTGAACACGCTGAAGGTCGCAGAGAATGATAGCTTTCTAGTTGAAGGCAGGTAATGTTTTTTTTTTTTTTTTTTTTTCACGAGCCTGGCTCAAATAGATGACACACACACACACACACACACACACACACACACACATTCAGATCAGAATGCCACCATCTCTTGGATAGATGCACCAATCTGATGTTGATGTCTGTAGCAGTCACATTATTGAGAACAATTCCAGATCTGGTATTGGTGGCTATGTGTCCAATCTATAAGGGTGGATCTATTCAGTGTAATTTTACGCTTTGTTCTCTGATTGACATTATGCTTTATTTATTTTAAGATAGTCAGCCTGTTATTTTTGCCAGTTTCTTTATTTATTTTACATCGGCTGCTATGCTCCTAATTGCACTGACTGAACAAATTAAAGTTGTTTTAACATGTCTGACCAGGCTTGTGAAGCTATTGGTGTGTTTAAATGCGCCGTACTGGATCAGAGTTGTCAAATAAATTTGTAATTCAGTATATTTACGTCTGTGTTTCAAAGAAACCAAAACAAATTGTTTTGAGTCACTTCAGTGCTGTTTTTCTGCCAATACTAAACTTCAGATATTGGTATTTGTATCAAAAGTGAAAAAAGTGGATCGGTGCATCCATGATCTCTTCTTAATAAGTTTATGAATCTGTTGAACACACCCAAAGAACAAGCTATCAGATCTTCCCTTTCAACATTTTTCAGAACAACCTCTCCAGTATCGCTGATTTGTCTGGTATAATGCAAAACCAGCTCATCATTTTCTCTCATAAAATTCTAATTTCTAGCTGTGCTGTGTTAGAGAAAGCCACAGCTGAAAATATCAATGTCTTCCCAGGCAGAGGACGGATCTGGACTGCAGGTCAGATGCTTTTATTGAAAGTTTTCCTTTGTTCTGTTGGCCGAGACGCTGAGAAACAATAAGCTGCTTCTTCTGCCAGCTACTTTTGGTAAAACCGTTGGAACAAAAGTTTGGCTTCTGATCTGCAGCAGATCAGAGGCTGAATTAAACCACCATTTCTGTACTCACCCATCAGTTCACACACACACACACACACACACGTGTGGTTTATGTGTAAAGCAATATAGAAGTGTTGCTAGAGTTCAGTTTCTGCCACAAAATCTCACAAAATTACAGTATCGGCTGTAATTTCCAGCCGACATTGACACATTTGATGGGAAACTGTGCGTGGAAGAGGCTATTAGGCTGTTGGCTCACAGCTCAGTGCAGATCCTCACAGTCCGCACATGTTGTATGGACAGTGATCGCTACGCAACAAAAACAAGAAGGAACCCCCCACACTCCCTCCCTCTGGACTGGAGTCTTGTCAGCTCCGCGCTCCGGACGCATTCATCACCGTCAAAGTGGGAGAAAAATAGCGCTTTGGCAGGAGAGAGCAAAAAATAAAAACCACAGTGACAAATTTTCCATTGTCCGGGTGGATTTCTTCCACCGCCGTTGATTTAATTTTGTCATTATATTTAATGCCATCTTCAAGTGTGAACCAACAGTCACAGGGAGAATAAACTTTAACACATTCTCCGATGTACTAGGAAAGGGGAAAAAAACAAAATCGAAGAGTAGAGATGAACTGATGAGTGATTTCCTGTTCTACAGATTTTTGAGATTAATTTACCGCCTGATCATTTTTTTGGCTTTCATTGTAAGCACAAATCTACACCTAGATTTGTGCTTACAAATCGTGTGGACAGTTTTGGCCAACAGGGTTTTTGTGCTAATTATAATTATTCAATATTTCCTGCAGCTTTAGTTTGTTTTTCTTGGTGTGTCAAGGCGTAAAACTAAAATTATTCCAAGAAAAATCTTTGGATGGCGACAGGAAACAAAGTAATGACTGAACATTTCTTACAACTTGGAGGTGATTTAACCTGATCTTACAAGTTCATAAAGTGGTAAAACAAAAAAAACAAACAAACACCATCTTCGAAAACTCCCCGACAACCAAAAACATCTCCACCACATGTCCATGTGTGTTGTTAATCTCTTAAATTAATGGGAAGAAACCACAAAATAATCATAACATTTCCAAATATAATAACAAATTACACATTTAGGTTCCCAAAATTGTAACTTCTTTAAGGAAAAAGCTAAATTAATAAAAACGACCAAAAAAAATCAACATTAATGCCCATAACGCTGTGCTTCGTCTGATTTCATTATGGGGGATTTGTCAGTGGTACTGAAAACAAAGTCACCTTCTACATCAAAAGTTGCTGTTTTTGCCATGACATGCTTGTTCCTCGATGTATCAACGCATGTATTTCAAGTTTATGACTTGCCGATAACTGGTTTTGATCACCACCTTCCATCTCTATACATGAGTCAACAAATGCATCTGTTCCTAGAAAGAAAGGAAAAAATAAAACAGATTTCTGCAGTTTGCAGCGGAGGTGACTGCTAGTTTAAAGGTTTCTGAAAGTTTAAAGCAGAGGGAAAGAAAATTGCTTAAAATCGGATTTTTACTCCTCCTCTTCTCCCCTTATCTTTTCTTTTTTGCCGTCCCATGTTTTTCCTGGCCTGCAGATTTGGAGGGAGTCAGATCTGTCATAAATTAGGCATAACCAGGCAATCAGCCCAGCGTTCCTCCAACACACTTCATCCTAAAGCACTAATCAGCAAACAGAAACAACTCGGATCATTTTTCACGGCGGTCCTCCCTGTCATCCCCTGTAAATCTCTTCGCTGCTATACCTTCCTTTATTGCAGCAATTTTTATTTATTCTTTTCCCCTTCTCTTTTTTCCTTTTTTTTTTTTCTACCTCCCCTCCAATAAAGTTGCTCATCTTTATCAGGGCTTCCTGCCTTGGCCCTTGGCCTCCAACTAGAGCTCCCCGGGGGTCCCGGCGCACAGTTTTCCACTTACAGAGCAGACATAAAACAAAGGGGATTCTTGTGGCATCAAACATGATCTCATCGCTATTTGCGGCTCTGCAGCAGAACCTCACTTTGTTCAGATTTCACTTTGTAATTGTTAGCTTGTGAATCCCCTTCGTCTCATTCTAGTTCGGATGCATCTTTTGTCTTAATTGTTTTTGTAGATACAGTAATTACCTATTTCCAAGCCAGAAGTGAGATCAGTTATTACTATTTTTTTTGACAGCCTCTGTGTTAATTGTGTTGTAAAGTGTTGATGATGGAGTCGGCTTCTCTCAAACCTGCAGGATTTTGCTTGCGGGGGGGAATAGTGTTCGGCTCAAGCAGCATGAGGAAATGACAGGCTGTCTGTGGTTTCGCGGAGCAAGCTATTTTACTGCAATGTTTTACTGCAGCGTTTAAAACCTTTGCCTTTTTCAAAGCCTTTCTCAGAGCGATCCAGTGTTGTTGGTTTTTTTCTTTTTCTTTCTCTTTCTCTTCTTTATGTTGGCAGGAGTTTTGTCAGGCTTGAGCGTGGGGAGGAGAGGCAGTAAAGTCACAAGAAAATGTAAGAAAATTAAATCCTAATAGGTTTTGGAAGGGCTGCGGATCAGGGCAGCTGGACTCTCTAATAACGCCACCGAACAACAGGAAGGCTTGAAATGACTTCAACTGGAAAACGACCTGGACGGACTTGACGTGTGTTAAAGTGAGAGGACAGGAGGGCCGAGCGGTCTGGTGTCTGGGTTGTAAAAAAATAAATAAAAAAATCTTTATTGGCACCTATGGTACAGACGTGTTAAAAACTAAATTAGTCTTTAGTGCAGCTTCTTAATGTCAAACCGTAAAATGTCATAATATGCAAACTTCAATTTGGTTGCATTTTATTCACAATGAAGAATGTTTAGTTTTACTTTCAGTCAAGAGTCATCTCATTTTCTCATTTTTATGATGCGATGGAAGGACAGAAAGGGCTTTTTCCTTACAAGCAACTGGTTTGCATCCTGGTTTAAAGGATGAAATGGAAACCTGGGGACTTTTTTTTTTTTTTCTTTGTCTTTTTACCATCACCATCCTCCTCACTGTCTGTGGTGCCAAGGTAAATGGATCCTTGTCCAACTTGGTGACCAAAGGAGATGTGTGGCATTATTATACAGGATTTCTATGCAATCTGTAGAAGTATGGAAAAGAAAATGAGAATCTGGAAAAATATTTTCTTTTCTAGACTTAATTTCCTATTCTAGTGTCAAAAAGTTTTTTCCTTCGTTCTGTGCCCTTTCATTGCATCCTTCATGTTCAGCCTTCTGTTATTCTGTTCATCACTCCTTGCAGAGATGCACCAATCCAATACTAATACCTGTATCAGTCCCAATATCGAAAACAATTCTAGATCAGGTGTCTGTGACCATTTGCTTGATCTATTATGTATTTTACATTATATTTAGAATTTCTAATTGTACTTTCTGTGTCATTTGAAAGAGAGTTTGTTGCAGTTTATTTTTGTGTGTTTGACCAAGCTAGTCAGTCTATTGTTTTTGTCTTTTTCAGTTTCTTTTTTAATTGGTTTCTATACTAACCCTAATTGCACTGACTGAATAAATCTTTCAGTCACCTTCATCCTACTGCATAAATGTGAACACCGTAACGGTTGGATTTTTCAGTGTGAGATGATGCAGCTGCTTTAAAAGATGATTTTATTTTTAGGCTTTTGCTTGTTTACCTTGGGTGCCAGTAAATGCGGTTTCCACTGTGCCGCCTGGGTGGCAGAGAGAGGGCGGAGCCGTGAGGATCAGAGAAAACAAACCAACTCACCTCCAAGTATAGGAAATAAAAGGTTTATAGAATAAATGTAAGGGTTAATTTAAAAATAATAATAATATAGAAATGAGCTGAAATGACCTGCTGTGTTTGAACTTTGTCTCATTAATGACATGATGCTTCATGTCATTGGTTTTAAAAATCGTTGTGAAAAGACCCGCTCAGTTCTTCGACAGTTTCAGTTTTATAGCCTTTTTCCCCCCCCTTTTTTTTCTACATCTCCGCTCTTAACCGTTGAACGTAGACTTAAAGCTTGACCTCACCCATGCATAAATGTCTGCTTTTAACATCTGCATTTGATATTTGGCCTCTGGGACTTAGCCCTGAATGAACACAGGCTTTCGTTGCAAACAAAACTAAACCAAAAAAATAACGCGGATACAGTCCAGCTCCGGGGGAGCTCAGCGAGGTTTACTGGACGCTGCTGCTTCCAGACAGTCGCCATGCGTCACTGAGGGGCTGCAGCCTGATTCAGCTGTTCAGGCCGCGTCCCAAGTAAGCTGAGCTGGAGAAATGTTTAGCAGGAGGGCTCAGACAGTTTCCCCCCAACGTTATGTCACTGTCCCTGGCCTTTGGGACATCCTGTGGAGGGCCCAGGTTGGACCTGGGTTCTCTTTGGACTGTATGTGTGGTCTCTGCCTACTACCTCATCGCCGATGACGGCAGCTGAAGGCCGAGCGGACTTCCAGCCTGGTTCTGAAACAGAAACAAATGAATGTTTGCATGCTGGTGGAATTTCCTCTGTTCATCTTCCAACGTCACGACGGCTCTTGTTTTTAATCAAGTTTACAGAAAACAAACTGTCCACAGCTGGTGCTGCTTTGTAAGAGCATTATTAGGGCATTTATAAACTTTTTAATTAAAAAGAACAACCAATATACATCTTAGCAACAGAGTCATTACAGCTGTTATAAGTTATGATGGCTCAAATATTCTCCAGTCTCAGTTCAGATGTTGTTGTTTGCAGACATTTTTGTGTGTTGAGTAGACATGGGCCACTGTAATGTAATACCATTTATACTGGGATATAACATGATCTATTTGTTTCAATTTAAAGCAAGCAAACTAAAAATATACTCCTACTGCTTCCACTGTAATGTACCATGATACATATGGGGATAATGGGATTTTATTTTTTATTTTTTTAAGATTTTTTTTATTTTGATATGTAAACTTAAAAAGAGACATTCACTAAATTTAGTAGCATTTCAAAGCAATCATGCTTATCAGACAGAATATTAGGGATTTGTGCTGTGCAGTTCTTTGTAGAAAATACGGAAAGTGTAAAAAGTAGAGATGCATCGATCTGAATTTTTGGGGTTGATTTTAGTTTTCTAGCGAGACTCGACCACAGTTGTGTATGCTAGCAACAGCAGTTTAAAAAGATTGTTGCTCTTTTAGGTTTTTTTTGGCACTAGTGGCCTTTACTCATCAGTAGCTAGCATTGCTCACCTCGTCTTTCTACGGAGCTTTTTCTGGCCTCTCATTAAAGGACTTTAAACTCCACTGTAACCTTTCAAAAACTTAGTAGGGCTTGAAAACTGTTGCCACTTAAACTTTAATTAGTTACTTTGAAGTCACTTATTAGATTGTTTAGTTGTGTTGTAAATAATTGAATTTGTTTTGAATTGTGCCAAAATGTGTCCAGTTTGTGCTCTTCTACCTGTTACTGTAAGCTTTACGATGCTGTAATGAGAGCAGAGAAATATTTGCTGTATATTTAAAACAGACATGTTTCCGTATGACCTCACCTGTTTGTTTTTTTTGCTGTCCCTCATTTATCCCTTTAAGTCTTCAGTCTTCACTCATCTGTTCTTTCCTCCACTATCGTGTCTTGGTCCTTCCCTCTTTTCCATCTCCCAAAGCAAATCTTCCCGCTGCGCTGTGAAACGCATTAGCGGCGTGTGTGCGTCCACAACGTTCCCTTTGTCTCAGAACGTAATCTGGATTTCATTTTTTGTTTACAGGAGCTTTCTAGCTGTGGCTGGAACAAGAAGGAGAAGCACAGCTCCGCTCCAAATGTCGTGGCCTTCACCCGCAGGTTCAATCAGGTGAGACTCCGACATCCTCGGCGCTCACAGCCAAGTTGAATCTGAAGTCTCGCCCCCTCCCAAAAAAAAAAGAGAGAAGAAGGGGAAAGTCTTCCTCCCTGCGGTTGTGGAGATTTATGAGTCTTGGCCATTGAGGTTTGAGGAGATGACAGCTCGTCTTTCCATCATGCCCTCCGTCTCCATCCTCCTGCTCTCAAGTCATCACCCCAGTCCTCCCAGATGTGCTTGTTTTTGAAGCTGTTTATCATGGCAGCTCCTATGGTTCCCTGTGTCTTCTCCATACATGTGAAATTCTCTTATGTACATCACAAGTGGTCCCCAGGTGAAGCTTGTCTGAAGGCAGGCATCTTTTTATCCTCAGCTACTCGCAGTTATATAGTTTCTTGCAAACATATTGACACTTGTTTTGCATTTGTCACATTAAAGTCAAAATTTAATATGTTTTATTGAGGTTTTATAGACCAACATGATAGACCAACATGAAATGGTGAATTACTAAGAAGTGGAAGAGAGGTGTACTTGGTTTTCTTTTTTGTTTACAAATAAAGTCTTTAAATTCAGTCCCCTTCACTCTAACATTAATCCTTTATATATCGCATGTTTATTGAATCAATGCCTCCTTTGTAATTGAGTTTACGAATGAAAGCTGCTCTTTTGAAGATGTCAGAACACTCAGAAAAAAAAAGAGCATCAAGAAGACCAAGGAACACATCAGACGAAGATATTTAGTTTGATTTGATGTATTTGATTTGGAGAGTGCACATTAATCAACAATACCACAATTCATGGTGGTGTAAATATGCAGGAATTGACACAATAGCTACATTTCAACCTTTGTCCTCCTTAGAGAAGTTGGTACAAAAACACAAAGCATCTCACTGTACAGAACAGAACACAGCACATGTAGTTCTATTAAAAAAAGTAGAAAGAAACCAACATTTACACACACGAAATAATTAAGCACCAGACAGAAAATGTATAAAAAGCAGGTCACAAGACCCTCTGCTCTAAACAGTGGAAGTAGTTAATATCCCAGCTTTGAAAAGCTCTGTTCTGCCCATCATGTGAAAATGGAAAGAGTCTAAAAGAAAATCTGTAGCAAGACTTGAATACTGATAAAATACAATAATGTGATGCTGGAGATATCTAATTTAATCTGACTGAGTTTGAGATGGCTTCTGAGCAAAATAAGTAAAGCTGGTGGAGGAATAAAAACAAAAAAAAACTTTACTGCAGCTGCTATTGTAATAAAAAAAAGTTTGTTCTTCAACCATTGAGAGTTGACTATAACTCCACACGATTTAGATTTTCTCTCTATTTCACCCAAAGATACAAATGTCCGAGTCTGCCAGCGTTGCAAAATGTTAGGGTGTAAATATTTTTGCAGAGTAAACGAACGACTGCGCACATGTTGAAGAATCGTTCTCTCTTTACCCAGTTACGTCAACGGGAAGCTGTGGGGAATGATTCAAGGGGCAGCCATCCCCTTTAATCCACTTCCTCTGTTTTTGCCAGTCTTTTCTGAGCCCCACTTCACCAACCTCACATGTAAATATGATCCAAGAAGAATGTGTTTCTGTGGAAATTTCTTTATGTATGGCAGATCCCAAACTGTGATTCAAGATGTTTGCCGCACACATTCGGCTGCTGCGAGCCAAGGAAAATGAGCTTTTTGGACAGACGGTCTTGGCCTGTCGAGGCAGAGAGTCCCAGAAAGCCCATTCCACATTAACTGCGGCCATTTTTGTTTTTTCCCCGTGATTCAAATTTTTTGTTGACTCAGTGCTTTTAGGAGCCAATAAAGGAGACAATTTGCCAGCAAGTTTAAACCACCACGATAAATGTTCTGTAACCTGTTCCTTAAAGCTTACCAAAAGAGTTCATATTTATGGTCAAATGAGAACGCTAGGTTTTAACATCTCAGTTTGTCCTGTAGATCTCTAATGCTCCCCAGCCAGAGATTGGATGATTATTTGACTCGTATTGTTACAGTTTTTATATGCAAGACTTTCATCTTCCCCAGTTTCTTTCATTAAACCAGAAAACTGGTTGATCTACAGCTGATACGTCTGTGTTTGCTTTGGCTGCTCCACCTTATTTAGGATTATTGAAACACTGGGAGCTTCTCATCTAGCGGACTTGATATGCTTACAAATCCAGCACAAAAGACGTGACATTTGTTTAACTGAGATGTCCAAACATGGCCAATGTGTCCAACTCCAGCGTTTTCCATGACAGATGGAGGTTAAAAAGTGAAACGGATCAAACGGGGCAACCAACCTGAAATTCATTCAGCCTTCCCAGCATCGAGTAGTAAGAAACAATCAAAAATAAAAAAAACGCGAAAGGAGAGAAATGATTAGCACTTGTTGAAGTCTAATTCTGTCTGGAAGTCTTCATTTGACTTCATTTTTAAACACTATTGCTGCAATTGGCCATTTTTGAGATTTTGTTCTCATAATTTAAGGTTGTTTGAGTTTGGTACTGTGTTATAGGCCATCAGAAATGAGGGGATAGATACTCTCACCACTCATCATTTTTCATGAAACACTGAGCGTTAGGGCCGTTGCCAGGAAATTCAAAGCAAGTATAAGCGCAGATTTAGCTCCTTAAGACTAGCCAGCAGCAATTAGCAACTGCCTGGTGGAGCCTTTTATAACTGAAGTTAACATAGTTATTTGATTGTGCTATAAAAAAAATAAAAAAAAACATAATACTGCTCCTCTACGCTGATTTTAAAAGGTAGAAGTTTAAATTTAGACAGCTTTGGAGTTAACAGTATGATTATCTCAGAAGAAAACACAAAGATAGACAGACTGCTTCTTTTTTTTTTTCTGTGTTCAGAACACAATGTCCAGACAGCTGCTGGCCTCAGTCCTCAAGTTAAATTTCTCTCCCCAATATCCCCTCTCCATCCATCCCCAGGGTTTAAACAAGATTGATTGACTGACCTGTTTAACTGCGCATGTGCAATCAGAATCTTGTCTTGCCAGCAGTTTCCCCAAAGAGACAGATTTCCGACATCCCTCACTGTCTGGCCAAGTGCTCTGAACAAACACATGTGCCTGCTGTTTTTGTTTTGTTTGCTTTTTTTCCTCCTTCCTTCCTTTACCAATTGGCATTTCATTCGTTCTTTACTGTATCTACCAACTGATTGTGATCCTGTGGGGTTTCTTTTTTTTTTTTTTTTTCTTTACAAGAGCTCGTTTCTAATTGGCCTAAATGGGGCCTTGCTGTTAACGATCTGTCCTGTGGTGAATTGATTTTCTTTCGACCACACCGAGCCCAGAGCTTCACGGCTTGCTGCAACTTTGGCTCAAAGATTAAGCGATCATCAAGTGATGGAGAACAATCCCTGTTTTTACATACCTGAAGTCCTGATTCTGCTTTGGAGATTATAACTTTTAATGGATTCCCCAGTTTGTTGTTGGCAGGGTTTTTTGTGTTGCTTGGTGCAGTAATGTGTTTTCTTGTTTTTTTTTCTTAGACCAGTTTCTGGGTGGTAAGAGAGATCCTCCACGCTCAAACGCTGAAGATCCGAGCCGAAGTGCTGAGTCTGTACATCCGCACTGCCAAGGTATGTATCCCCACACAAAACACAACAATAATACTGTAATTCACACAAATATTAGAAAGTTTCATTTACCTTTTTATATAATAAGATTAATAGTAAAAGAGAGACTACACTGGCTCCTGTAGCTTCCTCGGTAGGTGTGACCTGCTCTGTGTGCTAGGCTGAAATATTGGACAACTTTTTTTGGTTAAAGGAAGATCTGCAAAGAAAGCAGCTGAAGCATTATTCATTAACTTCTATGATGTTGAAATACAGCGCTAGATTTCTACAGTTGGAAAGCGTTATTTTACTGTGCTATGTTGTGAGTCAATTATTAACAAGTCAGAGCAAAACGGACAACAAACATGCTAAAGTTAGCCTAGCGCAGAGGTCTGCAACCTGCAGCTCTGGGGCCACAATGACTCAGCTAATGTCTTTCAATACAACTTTAATAATAACAAATGCAAGTTTTAGCAGTTTTTTCATGGAATAATTACATTGACATTCCACAACATTGACACTAAAAGTACCAATAATGTATAATTTATCTTTTTTGTTGTTGTTGTTGTTGGTTTGAAAATGTGCAAATGTTTTTTAACATAATTTTCCACAAATATCAGAATAAAATTCATGTATCCTCTTTGCAAATGTTAGTTTTCCTTCATTTGAAAACCTTCAAAAAATGTACGTCCTTTACTGACAACACATTTATTTTTATGGATATTTTAAGAAAAGTTATATGTTGTCTTTAGTCAAAAGGTCATGTTTCATTTGTGGCTCTAAGTGAGCCTTAAGTAGCTGGACTGAAGGTAAAAATGTCCGTTTGGAGTCTGAAGGATTCAGACTCGTGGTCTAACACCACTACAGATGGCAACAGCAGGAGCAAGACACGAGTTTAGTGATAACTGTAGCTTAATGTTTTAGTCGGTTACATGTTAGGAAACAAAGTTTAGACCTACAGAAACTCCTGCTGGCATAAAGTGCTGCCATTAGGATGACTGAAGTCTGGAGGATCACTCCTTTAAAGATGCTGCCTTCATTGATTTTTGTTAAGTATCAGACTGTGAATGTGCAACTTCCTTTCCATTATTGAACGACTCTGATCACGCATTAGCAAAAATAAAATACAAATTCAGAGCACGACTGTCTTACTGTTTGAACGTATCTGAATGTCTGCTCGATGTCGTGTAACCTTTCACAGAAACTGTGTGACATGAACAACCTCCACGCTGTCATGGCGGTGGTGTCGGGGTTACAAAGTGCGCCCATCTTCAGGCTCACAAAAACGTGGGCGGTGAGTGTATTTACCTTACTATTAAAACATGTGGTTATGGAATGCCCAATGGGTTTTGCACCACTTCCAGTGAAATATGGCAGCTTAACTGACACACTGTAATTGTAAAAATCCTTTTTGCTCTAATTCCCTTTGCTTGCCTTCTGGTTTTGCCTTATTACTAACAGTTACTGAGTCGAAAGGACAAGTCTACGTTTGATCGGCTCGACTACCTGATGTCCAAAGAAGACAACTACAAACGTCTGAGAGACTTCATCAGCAGCCAGAGCATGGTCTCTTGCATACCATACCTAGGTAAGAGAAACCAATATTTCTACCGATAATGAGCCAAAGTTGGTTTATTTAGATCTTAATAATCTCTACACCATTCAGTTTGGTTAAAATGGAATGAAGCAAATTTTATTTGGTCGTCTGAGCAAAGCCTGCACATTAACGTGCAGGGTTGGTGTTAATCAGCCAAATGCTAAGCTTTTCCAGACATGCTTACTCAGGGGAAAAGTAGCAGGAAGACAACATGTTTGATTCATAGAGGGGATTCCTGCAGATTAATGAAAAATTAAAGTTGATTTGTCTCGGTGGTCACTCGTCAGTAGCTCTGGGTTTTGTCTCTTTAGCTGCTCATCACGTTTGTGGTCCTGTGCTTCTGAGCGTTTGGCGTATTTAGGCTTTTAGAAACCCAAGAAAAACCCTTTAGAAACTAGATTCTTGACAGTGATCCTTATCAGCCGTGCATGTTTTGAAACAGTATTGAAAAGTCTTTGAGTTGCGTTAAAAATCCAGCCTTTTAAACTTTACGAGCTGTTTTCAGGTTTATGATTAACGGCGTATTAAGCATCTGACTGGCTCCACAGCTGTTCCTGGTATTCTGATCGTACCGATTATTAAGTACACCGGTCGGTCGTGTTTTATCATTTAACGTTCTGCCTTTTTCTCAGGTTGCTGTACCTTTCTGCTGCAGCTTTTGCTTTTCCTGTGCTCCTTCGTTTACTGTCTTTCCCTCTTTTTTTTTTGTTTGTTTTGGTTGGCTTCTTGGAACTGAGAGGAGTAAAATGTCGCTCATAAATTTGGTGCTCCGTTGAGAAACATCTCAAAGTTCTTTTTCACAAGAACAAACGCATGAATCGGTAAGAAGAGGGAGGAAAAAAAACTTTTTTTCCTCTACTATCTGTAAAAGCTTTCTTTTATTTTTGGCTGGACTGGCTGACATCACACAGGAATCCCTGATGAGGAGCGCAGGGGAAAACACTCGCGTCCGTGTGTGTGGTTTTACTGCCGTACTGTTTGTACTTGTTTGGGCTTGATGATGACTTTGATGTTCTTTACTGCCAAACAGTTTGTTTTTCTTTCTCTTTAGCCGTCAGGCCCCGCTTCATCGCTGCCGTTGCGGTTCAAGCACTCAGACTTAAATATGCACAAACAAACACGGACACAAGCCCAAAAGCTTTATTGTCGCTACAGAAAGCCAGAGGTGGCCATTTTCCTCGAGACGAATTATAACTTGTGGCTGTGAAGCAGTGAACGTTGCCCAGCTTTAACTGTCTTTCCCTTCTATCACGTAAGACTTTCCGTTCACTAAGCGTTTGGATGATTTGCGACCAGCTGCTCTGTCACAGGGTGGAGTCTCGTTGAGTATTAATGTATGAGTGGGATGGTGTTTCCCTATGAGATGAGCGTTTTAGTGATGTGAACACATGTGTGCTGTGTGACCGTCTGGCTGTCGTTGGGGATGAAACGGGCCAAGTTGGCTGAGAGGAGGGAAATCGCCACTGGCTCGCTCTGGAACATTTCCCTTCATCATAAATTCTCTCGATCACTCGGAGAGATTGGAAACAGCGAAGCTTGTTCCAGTGCTTCTCTGCTAATGTAAGCTTCACCACTGTTTGCATAAATAATACATCTGGGGGAGGGCCTCCTGGTGTGTTTGCACATGAGAACTCGCTTAATTTGTATCTAAATTAGTGAGAGCTCGCAGGAGGGAGTTTGAATGGCTGCTGTGTTTTTCTAGACAGGAGGTTTTGACATTTTGAAAATGTATTTCTGGGACATTTTTGTAACTTTGAGTCATGTTTTTTCTCCTTTGCATCTGAATTGCAGCAGAAAATTGACTGCATTTTTAACACCATACTTATTGGCACGCCAGGTAAAGGTGCTAAGAAGTCTTAAATTTAAACACCAATTTTGTTATAATCCATGTAACTTATTGCATAGTTTCATAATGACAATAAAGATTGTTATTAATATTATTATTAAAATAAAGTCGTTGTTAAATGTAATAGCAAAAATGTCACTTAAAAATAAATCTGAACAAAAAATATTCAGAGGAGGTAAAAAAAATTCTTATGCTGAAAAAATACTTATTTACCAGTTGTATTGTCATTTCTAAATTTTGTTGTTTTTTTTTAAATAAAATATATTTTTTTCTTTCCTTATTAATCAATGACTAAAGAAGGCTGTATTTCATTTGGACATTATTTGAAATGGTTATACCATTGTTGCCATTTCACCTAAAGGACATAAGGTTTTGTTTTTATTGCCATATTAACCCAACAAAACACTTCTCAGCTATAGTGCATTTTTCGCAGGTTACTCGACAGTCTTGGCTTTACCAGTTAGCTTTACTGATCAGAAATATTATCACCTGTAAGTACAAAAGATCAACATCTCTACAAACAAGTGAGTGCTTCCAGATTTTTGTAAAGCTCTGATTTGAATGCTGTGGTGGAGTTGATCCAAACATGTCATAAATATAGGTGCACATAGGAAGTGACCTTATGACTCTTCATGACATTAAAGCCTTGTGATATTTCCACGGTGTCCGTGCATCCTTAAAAAGTCTTAAATTTAAGATTTTTAAAAGTCTTACATTTTAAGTTTTAAAAACTTATTCTTGAGTTTATTTAAAAACAGTAAGTTGGACTTAAATATGTTAAAACCTTGAGTTTGTGTTCACTGCAGTGTACACACTGAGCTCATGTTCTCACAGTGTTTATGCAATTCTAATAGAAATGGCTAAACGACGGTGGCTAACGTTGCCACAGTTGGGATGTGTGGTACAGCTTCCTGTTGGCACTAACCTAAATGCTTATACTTTAAGAAATCTGTTCTGCATTTGCATATTTTCATTTTGAAACTAAAGTGCTTTGATTTGGTAAAGTACAAAAATAGCATTTTAAATGCCACTTTGGCATCAAGACCACCTCAGAATGAGATTTGGGTAAAAATTGCCGAATATAAAGGCTAGTTAAACCTGGACTAGAATATTCCAACGTAATTAGATTCTTTATAACATTTTTTATATTGCTAACATCTTTTCTCATTGAGGACCCCAGCATCTGCATCGTCCTCTCATGAACTGGATGTGTCGTTATATCGCTACAGCATCCACATTTCAAATCCAACAATAGTTTGTACTCAATCAAAACAAAGTGACATTTGCCGGTTACACAAGGACAGTCCGTTAACGTGCCAGCTGGAAGTTGGACGCGGTTTGTCCCGAGGCACAGAAACGATGCTCTTCTCTGAAAGTAATACCTCTTGCTCTGACAAGTGGGGCGAAAGGCTAACGGGTGTCTCCAGTAACCGAGTTTCTGTTTTTCCTCTGTGAATGCATGACGCAGTTAACTTTAACGAGCTTGAAACTAGATATATATCTCAGCAGGTAGGTAAACAGTAAAAAAAAAAAAAAGAAAAAAAAAGTCATGGAACTCTCTAAATAAGCATTTGATAGCAGTTGTACAGGTTCAGCTTTTTTAATTTTGCGGTTGTTAAAATAGAAACTGATGTACTCAATGAAACTAACGAGAAATGATGAAAATACATGGTGCTTTTGTAACTTGCCTTGTTAATATTTTATGGTCCCTGTGTAAATTTATTGTGCTTAATGATAAGCTGATCCATTCTCCTTTTAATGTTTGGCATCATTCAGTGGAGAAAGACCTCGCCGAAGGCCAGCAGCATGCACTAGGGCTTCATTTGTGTTTACTCTGAGTTACGGTTGCCGTGGGACACGGACAGCCGTGTATGGAACAACCAATGTAATGGAAAACATCAGGATTAAAGTGTTGTCTCAGATCAAAAACTTCAGCCAACTAAGAGACTAATTTCCCATCTGCCTCTTTTGACACACGGATCTACGTGTTGCGAGCCAGTACAGCCGGTCCTCGCCAAGGTCGGGGCCCCTGCGGCTGTGCCGCATTTTTGATGCAGGCTTATCTGCCTTCTTGGTTTGTTGTTATTTTGAATTCATGAGGCACATTGTGTTGAGTGTTTGTTGTGGTCTTAGTGTTTTTTAAAAAAAAATCTGAAAGCTTTGATCTGTTCTGATTTTTCGGTGCTGCTTGAGGAAGATGTGCAGAGAAGAGCCCTCATTTCAACACATGCCTATATTTTTTTCAATTTTTTTTTTCTTCCCCAATATACGCTTCATGTGAAAGTAATGTCTTCTCCAGATGTTTCTTGGTTTTTATCAAGTTTACTGTCTCTTTCAGCTTTGAATTTAGACTAAATTCCTTCACGACAGCGTTAATTAACATCCACTCTAATCTACAGCTCTCTCTGATATGAGCCCATTTTCCTATGAAAAGTTTTCTTTTTTTCTGGTAGTATAATTCTTTGAAGCATCTTACTTCCTTCAGGCGTCTCCATTTTTACATCCAAGGATAATGTGAATTTTAAAATGGTGCCTTAATCCATGTTTATGGATTGACTGTTTTTTGGGGGTTTTTTGTGAAGTGCCTCGGGGATATATAAACTGAATTATCCTTCTCACAATGCTTGAGTGATTTAATCCAGCAGTATTTATTGATAACTTAAAAACTGTCATATATATTATCTCGATGTAACGTACATTTGAACATTGTTGGTTATTTTAGTTATACATTAGTTTATCTTGTTTCACATTCGCAAACTTATTTCACTGGGATTTTATGTGAGTTACAAAAGTGTGTGTGTGTCTGTGTGCGTGTGTGTGCCTCCATCAAGTTTCATAGGGATGATAGGCAGTGCAAGACATATTTAATCACATATCTCATGAGTTTAGGCAGCCATCACTTTATTTGTCCATGATCTGACTTCATGTTGTATTTATTAAAGTGTAGTAAGGTAACAGGATTTAACTGTAGATGCTCTTCACACTGTTGTGATTTTTATTTGAAAATACATTTTGAAAGCCATGCTTATTTTTCTATTTTACTTCACAATTACGCACTACTTTGTTTAGGTCAATTACAAAAAGTCAGAATAAATTTGTGGTTGTAATAAAACAAAATACCTCTGCAGGCCAATATCAATGCAGTCCCAGAATACCACTAAAAGTGAAACCTGAAAGACCATTCAGAATTTTTTTTAAGTGTTTTATTTTTTCTTGGATGACTGTAAGTTCACATCAAATGTTTTCCATCCGCTTGTCAAACAGACGTGCACTCATTTTTCTCTTCCCCCTGCGTACATCTGTTCTGGGCTTTCTAATGCACCTCTACATGGGATAAAAACATAAGAACATTTGTACTGTTACAAGAATAGATATAAAATTGCCCGAGATGACTACAGTTACTATAAATACACTGATAAATAACAACAAAGAATGGCAGAGTGAACATGAGGCCTGAGTCGAGTCATACCTTTTTTTTTTTAAATTAAACAATTAAAGCCAACAATATTTACATACTAAAGCCAGCTCAGCCTTATGCACAATCAACAAGCACACATATCGATGAGTTCACTTTCTTTTGGATACTGTAAAAGAAAATTTAAAAATCCTACAAACAGTTTGACAGTAAATTGAGCAAGATCCATTTTCCATTGTTAGATTTTGTTTTAGGCATTTTAACATTTCAAATTAAAACGGCGTCAACTCCCATTGTTCATTACCACTGTGTTGCACAAATATCCGGTGCCACTTGATATAAGAAGCACTACTTTCAATAAGTCATCATTAGCTGCTCAAGAGAGATCTCATATCTGTAGTAAATGACCATTTTCCTTTATTACATACTCAGTCTTGAAAGACAGAATCAAGTAAAACGTATTGGAGTAATACTGAATGGCCTCAGGGAGACTGATAGCCCATAACCGCCCGACATCATAGGAGAGCAATTACTTAATAAAGGCAATATGATCCGTCTTCATTTTAGCTGTTCCTATAGAGCTGTTATTGTCTAGCAATAGACTGATGTCTCTCACCTGTTTTTTACTCTGTTATGATATCAAAGATTCCTGATTCTGCCTCTTGATATTATTTATTTATGGGTAGAAGATGTAGCAAGGATGAATCACCATCCCAAGTCTCAGTCAATTGGCCGGATCATAAGACGGACAGACTTTAGAGAGTAAAAGCCCCCTCCGTAGGCCGCCCAGAAGATCCCGTCCTGAAATTTGCTGCGGTAGACTCCACCACTGTACCAAACTCCGTTTAGATTGGTCTGACCACAAGCGTTGTACCACCAGCCACCTTTATGAAAGTGCGCGCAGTTTCCTGAAGAGAAGAACAACACAGGATCAGGAGACAAAATCAGTGGGTACGTGAAGATTATTTTCCTGGTGCGTCGACCTACCAGAGAATTCGTCCCTGTCACGGTCAAGTGTGGTGAACTGTTTGCCATTGTTGCTGCTGAAGGAGTCACCAGCATTTCCCTGGTAAGTCCCCAACCTTAGCTTATAACCTTCACTCTCGGGCTCCAGGTAGAAGCTGCTGTACTCTGCGTACACCTTCTTCCCTGTCCAGTCCTCCAGCTCTATCATCAGCTTGTAGTCACCCTGTTTTGCCAAGCTGTAGATATTGTCCAACCCCAGCCAGTGTTCACCATCTATGTTGCCAAAACCTTTCTGTAGGAAACGGGAAATAGGTTTTTAAATGTCACAAGTTTTCAGTATGACATTAATTTAGTGGTAGGTGTTGTGCAGTCCAAAGAACACAAACTCTAAACCTGAATGAGTTTAATGAAATTTCAGAATGTTGAATTTAATGTAGCTGGTGCTTGTAATCAAGCAACACGAGTTCACATCTGCTTCCAATTGGGACTCTAAAGTGATCCTCGACCTCTCACTCAACAAATTAGCTAAAAGTCAGAGGTTTTGGCGATCTGGCAGATGCCTTACAGAGTAAATGCTGCAAAGTCAGAGTTGCTTAGACAAACTTCTGTTTCCGTGTCAAACAGTACCCAAGTATTGATTTCAATGTCTGATTTTTATGACCGAGGGAACCTCTTAGCTTCCTTCCCCTTTATCCCTGAAAAAGAAAGCCAAGACCAGTAGCTTTTAATTGTAAGTTTTGGTTTCATTTTCTGTTGAGGGGAAAGGTATCCATTTCATAATTGTCCCTCCTAAGTTTACTTTTGGATATCATCTCAGGGTAAAAAGCACTGAGAGCAATTGAGAGCTACCTTAACCTCCAAGTCTTCTGAGGTTGCATCTGTTTGTACGTTGGTCTCTGGATGCTTTTCTTGGCTGCAAGTTTACAGTGTAGGATGTTAATCTATTGGCTATTGGGGTAAGTGCTTGGTTAGAGCTCCTAAACTGAACTATTCAGACTGGGTCACTGATGAAGGGGCGATGGCATAAACTGTGGGAAAGGTTCGCTAGTTTTTTCTTCTTAAAAAGAAATCCGTTCATTAATAAACTTACTTTGTAGTTCTCCCAGTTCCGAAAGAAGTTGACGGAGCCATCTTTCCTCTTTTGCAAAACTGTCCATCCTCCATTGTCGAGACTATGTTCACACCAGACTTGGATTAGGCTTTCGCTGTTATCAGTCTTAAGCAGGTACATACCATTGGTGGAGTGACCCCCCTGCCGCACCTGGTAACAGTCCTTGAAAGGGCCTGGGGTGAGAAAGAGTCCATAAGGTAATTCTTTAAGCAAAGTGAGTACATGATTTAAAAAAAAAAACAAAAAAAAAACATAATTGGGTAGATGGGTGACTAAGAAGAGAAAGTGATGACTTGGTGTTTGACCTCATATTTTCAAAGTTCCCAGTTGGAATGGGGAAGGTCTAGGTCGCTTCCTGTGTTTATTGTATAATGTGGCTGCTAGAGATGTAAAGTGTGATGAAAGTTGCAGGTATATTGTTTGTTTGCACTTTTGACAATGGGGATTTCATTTTACCTACCTCTATTTGCAAGCATACTCCTTCATTCGTTATTGATTTGCACACAGCAACAATTAGAAAATTCCACTGGTCATCTCAGTTGCAGTGAGTATTACACTCAAGACATTGTATAACCAGATCCAGTGTTTAACTTTTGAGACATATCAAACTAAGTGTAATCACTATTGAAAAATCTGCTATATTTGTATACCTTATTCTGTTATGGTTGGCTTGAAACTGTTAAAGTGAGCTGCTTTTAGTTAGGCCATCCTAAAACAAACACATGCTGGCCTAACGATGTCTTTCTATGAATTTGCATGCTTAAATTGGTACACGGGTATTCATCTGGGGATAGGCTTTAAAGCCTCAATTGATTCTATTATGTAGCTTTACCCAAAACTGAACCAGCTGAACCTATACCAACATATATTCACTGTTTCCGCCTTGTGGGAATAGTTATTAGATCAGCATGAACACAGGCTTTGTGTGCGTGTGTTGGGGGTGGGGGGTCTAAAGACCCTAAAGGCTTTTGGTAGATTGGTTCTTAAATGTCTCTGGTCTGAACAGACCCATTGTAATGCCTCTGGACAGAAATCTAAAACTTAACGGCACACGCTTGTTTTTGTCCAGCGGTGTCTTCAAACATCATCAGGTTCCTCAGGCTGAGGCTAAAAATAAATCAAGTGTTACATACTGGCCTAAAACGTTTGTAAGTAGACCAAACTGTGGTCCTGCAGAGTGTAATTACAGTTCTGCTGAACCTACATGGAACCTATTTAGAAGTAGTGTTTGATATTTTACTGTCTACGGTGGCTATGCATAAATAGTTGGTGAAATGGAAAAATTTTACTTTTACTGTCTTGTTTTTATTGCTGTCTCTCTCTTTTGGGATTCTTTCAAATACCATTGAAGTAAAATTCCTTCCACCCACCTTTTTACCTCTTAGACAAACTTTCCCACCTCTGCCTTTTTCCTTTTTGCACATCTGCTTCTCAGTATTGGAGCTAAAAATCATAAGGATTTGACAAACCCGCTTTCTGAAAAACTGTGAATGACCGGCAGATCTCTGAAGAACTTACAGCAAAATATCCATTAAACTTTGGATTTAATCACAATTAACATTATGCTTGGGTAATTAAAAATAAGTAAAAAGTGAAATGGATTTTAAATCAAGATCAATCTGATTAATCTGCTCATTAGAAATGTACCAAAGTCACAGGAGAAACTCAATATCCCCAAACCTTCACAAATAATGCTAGTACTCCAAGACATCCAAGTTAGAAACAAGGTAAATAGATGAACCAAACCACTATAAAAATCAAATTGGAAAGTTTCGGGTTCCTGTCCCTACATCACCAAATGTCTCCAACGTAATTCTCTGTTACGTTTTACTTCAAAGCCTTGATTAGGTTACAGTGAGGATGAGGAAAGTGGAAGCATCGACTAACGCAACTTCTAGATGATTGGTCCAATTAAAGTCAGAAAACATGATATCCCCCTACTAGGTCACCACCCCTTAGTCCAGAAGAGCTTTCTTTCTTCCTTCTGTCTCCTGGATGTTATGAATGCTTCATCCATTTCACTTACAGGTCGGCTAAACCTCGTCAACATTCCCCGACATACTCTTAGTGCCAGCAAAAATATAACTCCTTGAACTGAGGTTTAGGAATTCCCTCCAAGTAAAATTTGAAAGTTGCAAATGAGTTTCATCTCGGAGATGATCCGTTTCAGATGTCACAGTGAGACGAGCTCTGGGAAATGAGCATTAGCTTCGGGGGAAAACCTTGTTTGTTCTAAAGGACTCATGGTTTATTTCAGACACCTGTAGATTGATGAATTTCTGATATCCTGTCAGATCTGTGACTCTTCTACCTCACCATTCCTCCTATAGTTAGCGTGTACTCTAGCCCAAACCGAGCAGTAGGTGTCTCCCAGAGCTGTTCAAAGAGACTTAGTCGACATCCCTCTAATGTAGTACATATGTTGAAGGCAGTGCAGCCAGTACAGACAGCCAAGTGGGAACAGAAGAATGCATGATTTCACTGCCTCTGTAGCATGCCAAGGGAAAGCCAACTGTGCCTCAGCACTACTGACTAGGGTGTGGAAACGCATTTTCATTTGCTGTCCTTTGCTAATTGTGCTTAAGTGGGTTACATAAGGAACAAAAACACACTTGGAAATCACAGGGAAGTGGTACATACCATCAGAGGTGATCGTCCCTTGGGGTGGTGGGGGATCAAAGGGTCTAGCGGTAGGTGCCTCCATGCGAGAGTCTCTGAGGAAGGCCCGATTGTTCCTCACGATCTCATTGGTGAAGCGGTTATCAAGAGGTATGTTCTCCGGCACCACCTGCACCAGCGGAGGAACTGGGGGCAGCTCGCTCCGTCCCAACGTCCTCATGCATTGTTCCTCCAGCGCGGCGATGAGAATGGACTGATTGTTGACCACCCCGGCCATGGTGGCGAAGCGGGCCTCCAGCTCCTTGTACCGCGAAGCCAGTCGCATCATCTCCGAGGTCACGTTCAGAACACGGTTCTCCAGCTGGGCCAGCTCCAGAGAATTGTCTCTCTTCCGGATGATCTCATGCAGCAGCTGCATGTAGAGCTGGGTCACTCTGGAGTTCATGTTCCTGCTCTCTTTCCGCAGCAGCTTCATCTCGTTCACCAAGTTACCGTCTACCTCCACCACCAGCTGCAGTGTCTCAATCTCGCGCCGCTGCTTGTTGAGTACCTCCCGAACATCTGCGATGTCCATGCGGGTCACTCTGTCTTTGTCTGGCTCGGGGCCTGTTGTACTGGCACAGATCGGACCTGATGACAGAAATTAATCATTTAAGGGAGGAGCAAGAAACTGGGATTCGTCCAAGAGGTTGCATTTTATGTACCTGTGATTCTCTGCTCAGGCACCAGGAATGTATAGGAACACTTTTTGGCATCCTCATCTTGAGTGGCTCTTTTACTCCTCTGGAGGGAGAACTCTTTGGTTCTCCGGGCGTCCCTTGAGCTCCTGCAGAAACTTTCCTCCCACAGAGAGAGGCACAGCAAGGCGCACAGGCTCCAGATCAGCCCCTGCATCGCTGCCGCCTGGCTGGATGGATTGACGGACGGCTACTGGGGCTCCCTCCAGGCCTCCCTGAGAGAATACAAGACCATATGAGTTAAGGAAACAGTGACTAACAAAAGGAGTGAAGCCAGGAAGGCTGTTTATTGTGTGCTATTCCTGGACCAACCTTCGGTGCACTGTAATGAGTAGGTATAGGAATTTGTTTTTTTTTTAAATTGACAAGCCTGAAGTTGCAAAGTTGTCTTCTGAATAAATTTTGAGTGGAAGGAGTGAAATAAAGAATCTTCTCTGTCCGGCCAACTGGACGAGGTCTGCTTTCTGTCTCCGATGAATTCTCAGTTGACACTGAGCTCATTTTTCTGCTCAATTTCCTCTAATAAGACCTTCTGATCCAGAAGTCCCACTACTTTGTCTTTCTGTCCTTATGCTTGCATTTTCTCCAGTGATCTTAGAATACATTTCTTTAACAGTACAACATCAGGCAAAGCTCTGTAAAACTGTTTCCTGGAACCATTTTTGAAACTTTTCAGGATGCCTTAGTTGTGGTCTCTGGAAAACACAAAGGCTCGATCTCCTCAAACTCTAGCCTTTCTTTCTCAGTTTGTTTATAAATGAGATATGTAAATAAGCATAAATAAAATTTAAAACCAATCTCCTCCATTTGGAGCACTGTAGTGTGGGTCATTTTTGTCTCTAGAGACAGAGCCAGCTGACTAGCTTTGCAAGTTAAAACTTGCTAAAACATATTTAGTTTCTTTTGAGGCAAAGTTCCCCAAAAACAGCAGTTTTTTTTTAATATCTTCAGCAAAATATCTTGAAAGGACTCCTCAAATTAACATGACTATTTATTATTGGCGCCGCACCAAGGACTCCGACATAAACATCTCTGAAAACACTGAACGTAATTTCTATTTTTACAAAATGTGAACAAAAATGGAGTAGCACCAGATTTTAGCATTTGTCTTCAACCGAACTGAGACCCAGGTTTTTATGCGGACCAGAATTCCCTTTTTTTGGTCGGCATCAGAGTTTGATTGCGCATTCACACTCCCCCAAACGAACTGGACTTTCCAGAGTTCGATTAAAGTGTAGTAAACGGGGCTGGTGTGAATGTGCCCTACTGAGTCACCTACAGGTGGACTCAGTAGGTGACTTCTGAAGGCAAGTTGTTGCTGGATTCTGTTTAGAGGCATTAGTCAATGGGGTGGACATAAACACAAGTTCATGTAGTATGTACAGTTATGTCAAAACCATGAAAAAGTTCATGTGTTTTGTACATGACTGTTTTAACCTTGGGTTCACTCATGCAGTCTCTTTCAGTGGTAGCAGCACAATAACCAGTGACTTTCCCGTTGCCATCCACTCCCATCACACAACCCCCTGCAGAAAACCCCCCGACCCTAAATTCCTGTGCAGCTTCCCATGAGATGGGTTAAACATGCCGATGGGGATGGTGGGCAGCAGGTGGTGTTTGTGTTTTACTTGAAAGATTTGAGGGACGCTCACGCTGTGGCAGCCCGTCATCCTAGGGGTGTGAAACAAAGCAAATCCTCTTTCATCTTTGTTTGAGGTGTAGCACTCTGCACCTTCATCTTTCATCCTCCTCCCCCATCGATTCTTATTCTGTTTACTATACAAACACAGCAAAAACACAACCCCACCAGACCCGCTACGCCTGCATTCATCTCTTCGAGCCGTGCAAGACAGACTCCGTTTGGCCCTCCCAGTGGTGCCACATCGTTGAGCCGCGCCTCCGCCCCGAAAAGCCCAGGCCCCGTGTGTCTCTTGTATGACGCCATTGTGGTTCCTCAGGAATTCTGGTCGTTATGTCACTTGGAACAATGTTGAAGGGAGAGAACGGAGCGCAGCCAGTGCTGCAGCTTTTCTGCGAGCATGCATGCATGCTTCAAGGCAATAAGCTCGCACGGCTGTCTGGGTGATTGAATACTCTGTGTGTGTGTGTGTGTGTGTGTGTGTGTGTGTGTGTGTGTGTGTGTGTGTGTGTGTGTGTGTGTTTGCATGACTATTTGGAGACGTTTTTCATGGTTGGGGTTTTCTTCTTCTGTTTTTTTTTTTTTCCAGCAGACTGTGTGTCTGACAGCGGAACCAGGTACTGTATCCCAGCTGACCTCAGTAAGAGCTGCTAATGACTTTACCAGCAGCATCTCTTCTCCTGTGTGTCTTTTCTTCGAAGCCTCTTTGCTTTATAAAGTCTCTGCTCGCAAGATGTTTACGTCGGCATGAACGAGAAGGTCAGAGTTGGAGTTCATCTGTGAGCCGGACAGAGCTACTCCTCATTTTTTATTTATTTTTTTTTTTTAGTCTGAATTCCTCCAATGCACTTGCTTTGACTCACATCTTTCATGAAACCACAACATATCAAAGACATTCCAGGATATACTGAGAGGTCACAAGAAGGTATAGACTCTACAATGTTTGCTTAAAACAAATTTTTTTCTCAAAAAAAAAAAGTCATGGTTCGGCCTCTCATTTTTTGTTGGGATTTTATGAATGCAGTAAAAGGTGGTTCTACAAATTACTATTTTCAAGTAGCTGAAAACAAATATTTTTCTTCTACATTATAATAATGCGCTACTTTTTGTGGGCATAATCATATAAAATTTACTAAGATCCATTAAATTCTAGACGTAACATGGCAGAAAGTTTAGGGTTTTTTTAAAGCAGCATGGATACTTTTGCAGGGTGCTGTTTTTGTACTGCAGCCATTCTTTGTGGCCAGGTTTATTCTGACATTCTTACTCTGATCTTGAAGAAATGATTTTGCTGCATCGCATAGAGCTTTGTGTTCTTTGGGTCAGGGCAGAAACAAATCATGAGCATTTAAAGAGAAAGCTCAGGCTGCTGATAATGGAAGAAAAGCTATCAGAAAATAACTTATGGTTCTTTATCCCACCTGGCCAGGGACCATCAGCATAACTTCAGAGAAATCCTCTTTACTTTATCATTTCAGCTGTAGCCTTCCATCGCACTCTTTTCTCTTTGTTTCGATTACGGTCCTCTGTATTTCCTTTCTCCGATTCCATTCTTTTTTCATCTATATTGAAATTCATATGGAAGTCAAGCACTGCTATTAATTTAAGGATTCATAGAAACTGTAAATATTCTTTTTCCCCTGAAGCTAATATGACTTATTCTTCATCTTGTTGGCTTGGCTTTTGCCGACGCACTTTATTTATTGTCATATCATTGTGCAAGCAGTGAAATAACGTCTGGAAAAAAGGATTTGCAGTTCACTTGGCCTGGCTTGTGTTTTGGCAACATCTGTGAACATCTTCGCTGTTCCTCCACGACGTCTTCACTCCATACTAATTCCTAATTGTGATGAAATGTGTTTGGTTATGGCTTTAATTCCTCTTCACTTGCTTTTTATCTCCATGCTTTTCTCTTTGCTTTGGGTCACTTGATTCTTATGTCAATAATAAGGTCAGTCTGAAGGGTTGAACCTACTTCCTCTTCCTCTACCAAACATGCTCTTTCAGCTGGGAATCTGTTCCAGTTGAACAATGTTCCTTTTTGTTTTCTTTGTTTAAAGCAAATAAAACTTATCATCCAATATCTGCTTTGATTGGTTGTTTCTGCTCATTATATCCCCATTGAGTTGGTGTTTAAACTCCTCAGTGTTAAGAGTTTGGGGCCTCTAGACTGCTTCACACAAACAAAAACAGACTCCCCTCTTTATCTTTGCTCTTTCTTCACAGAAATGAGGTGATGTTGCGATAACTAACTTTTCCAGAACGCTTTCGCCCCACTCCATTTATCTTGGTTTGCATTTTTTTCCCTCAAGACAAACAATATTTCATCTATCTTGAGTCTGTGTGTGGCAGCTGTTTTTGCTCATGGATCTTCAAGTTGGAGAGTGATATTAAATTGTTTCGGGCATGTTTTGAACAGGAGGAGCTACTTTTAGTAAACTGGCTGCTTGCCAGTTTACTAAAAAAAAATCAGCTTTGAATTTCTATTTAACCTTCTATATGAATGGTAGATGTACCTCACAAAGACAGCCATGCGGCAATCCTACTGCCTCGGGTTACACTGTATTTATTGGCATAAAGCCTGTAACAACTGACATATCAGTTTTTCCCCAAACAAATTGATTAATATATGTGCAATTCAAACTTTGTGTGGAAATCTGACTCACTGCAGGTGTCTAGTTGGAGGCAAAGTCGGTGTTGACTGTGAACTTTTGGACTCAGTTTTCATGGGCGCCTCCAGAAAGTTTTTTAAGGATTGGCCAGATGGTGGGAATGCTGATAGCATAAAAACATTTAAGCATTTTTCTAATGCTGCCCTCTACGCATAGCTGGTATGAGATTCTCAAGGTATGATATTTGGACAAAATGGCTCAATTTCAAAGTATTTGGACAAAAATTATTTTCCTTAAAAGAAAGCGCTGAAGTGTTCATCTGCAGCCAAAATAATGTAATATCTACTCTTTTTCTGTTATTATGATGTTGAATTTTGTTGTAGTAGTTAACTATGCTGCACAAAATATACCTTTTTGCTGTTATTTAGAGAGTGGTACTTTAAGCCAGAGTGTTTAGTTTGGTGGTTAACTAGCCTGCACTCCGATGCTTTACAGTCATGTCGCCCATATATTGTCAATTGTTGTTTCCGTTCTCTTGTAAGTGGAAATATTTCCAAACAATCAGATTAGTATTTCTCTTTGAGAGATATGTTGGAGTCTTCTTTCAGCCAGTTGTTCTGCAGTACTCCGCAACAGGTAGGGAAGGGGCAGTGCTGCGTTACCCCAAAACCGGCAAAAATTAATGTAGACATAAAAAAAGTACAAAAGATGTTTCAGCTCGTTGGCTCCAACTGTCCTAAATTTGTAGTGATGAAAAATATTGTCAATGTAAGACTAAAAAATAAATGTCTGTCGGTGGGTTGTGTTGGAAACTCTTAAAACTCTTGGACTTGGTATTTTACTCTCTTATCAACCAAGTGTGAAACACACAGGCATTTTGTTTGCCAAAGTCAAATCTGCATTGCATTAGTCTTAGGGCTCCTGTTGTCGAGATCTCATGCAAAGATTTACCAGTCTGCAGCCTGACTGACTGCTGCTGGAGGGAACCATAAACTTGTACAACAATATATTTGGGTTTTTATAGTAGAGTCAAAATCCAGTCCTTCCACGCCGCCCCCTATCTGGTCCTCAGACTTCCTTACAGTGAAGCCAAAAACAAAAAAAACCCAACAATCCTGAATGATTCATTGTTTTTCAGAAAAAAGCAATAAATGAGATATTGTCTGTAAGAGCAAAAGAAGAGTAATCCACAAGGTAACCAACATGGATGTGAGTCAACTTTTGTGTGTCTGCACAGCTGGATGCAAACATCCTTCCAGTCAGACATCCATTGCATGATGTCATCAGACACTGTTTCTGCTCACAGAGACTCGTTAACGACATTATTAGTCATGCAATGTTTTATGTTCTTTCCAAAAGGCTTGGTAACGGTTCCACAAGAGGAAGCGAGTTCGACTCCGAAAAGTGGAGGTCAAATCGGTTCAAAGCTTCGAAGAGGAACCCACTCAGCATGAGCGGGTGGCGCATTAAAGAACTAACATTATAAAAACAATTAATGGGTGGAAAACAACAACACTGCCGCACACTGAGGAATAAGAAGAAGGAAAACTCATAAAAGGGAATCTGAAACAAAACCGCAAAGCTTCCCAGAGATTAACTCCTGCCTCTCAACACATCTTATTAATGTTTATTTTTTTAGATTTTTTTTTTTTTCCAAATGTTTTTCCAACCATTCGTCTATCCTTAAGGAAGCTCATTTTGCTTTCTAGGCAAAGAAACCTCATCCCTCTCTATGCCGTATAAGTGAAGAGCAAAGGAAAAAAAAAACATCCTGGCCCCCCCACAGGGTGGGCTCATCTGTTTCGCTTCTTGTATAGAGAGATGCTAAACATGTGGGCTGATGTTGGGGTCAGAGGTCTCTATGTGGGATTTGGCATGTAGACCCACCCTTCCTCTCCTTTTCCCACCCACTCAAACACTTCACACACCCTGCAATCAATTGGTCTTTGTGGGAAGCGGGGTCTCCTCTTTCTTGTCATTCACAGCATTCACAGCCACGGAAAAAAATATGTTTTGCGGGGAGCTTTATGGGATTCTGGTGGCCGAGGTTCACATAAGGCTGACTTTTTCTCTCCTTCTAGGACTCTAAGCTACAGAGATCTGTGGCCGACCTCTAATATTTGGGCTTTGTAAATTTTT
Organism: Alfaro cultratus; assembly: GCA_903066825.1. Classification (NCBI taxonomy): domain Eukaryota; kingdom Metazoa; phylum Chordata; class Actinopteri; order Cyprinodontiformes; family Poeciliidae; genus Alfaro; species Alfaro cultratus. The sequence goes on from CAEFZX010026716.1 coordinate 31,416, forward strand.
GACTTTGATTCTTTTTTTTTTATGCAGTTTCGATGTCTCTTAAGTTGTTTCTGTTTTCAGCAGTAATTTTTCTTAATTTTTAAATGTGACAAATGTACAGTCTTTAGCATTTTGTATCAGTGAGTAACACAATTAGCATGGTTAGCTTGGCTAACCATGAGCAGCAGTCCCTGTGTGTATTCCCAATACAAGGCAGACATTTAAGCCTTCTTACTCTTAATATACTGAGGATGGATGTTAAAAGTTCAAATGTACTAAAAAAAAAAAAAATAAATCAATACATTTGTCGTTCACTTTCCCTAATTTTTACCGAAGTCTGCTTGAGGTCAGTTCATTCCTTGCCCGTTCTACGAAGTGTTTCCTGGGCGGGTACGACGTTACGCCCTGCAGCACAATAACCTTTTGGACAGAAAACGCACCAAGCTGCTGGGTTTTTCCAAGCATAAACTGGCAAAATTACCAGTAAGCTGTTTTGTAGCAGCTGGCATGCTTCAGGAGAAAATAGTTTCTTTTTTAATTTGCTTCCTAGTTACTGGAAATGGCTAACTCTGTCCACTTCCTATAACTTCCACAAGAGAGTGGTTTTGCTAGTGCAACATGGTGCGTTTAATGGTTGGAAAAAGATTGAATTCTTTACGAGTTCATCTCACTTGTCACATCTAAGGGCTGATCCTGCTAAAAACCAACTGGTTTTTTGGTACCTCTGATATTTCTCTTCCATTACAGTATAAAATCTCTGCCTGCATGTACTCTCCACTACAATAATGCTTCATCTATTCTCTTTTATCAAATCCCAACAACTTTTTTGCCTTGTTTTCCCTCCCAAGCCCTTGTCTCATGTGTATTGTTGCCCAGGGTGACAGGTGGCTTGCTTGGCTTTGACCAAATATTTCAGCCTCCAAAAAGATCTGGAGGGGAGTCGGGAGAGAGCGTTTAAAAAGTTATGGCGTTCCGTTTTGGCTTTTAAACTTTCTGGTTCAGGGGATGACTTGTAGCCTCTCGCAGTCTCTCGGCCGGTATTTATTTCTCCTCTGAGTCACACCTAACCCTTACACCTCTTACGCCACACATGCCTCCTATTAGCTGGATCAACACGGAGGAGCTCGTAAATTTGCAGCGTAAGCTCTGTGCTCCACTACCCAGCTCCTTGGCTGAGTTACGTGCCTCCTGTGCTTACCCCCCCCCCCTTCCGGCTGACCTCACACTCCCTGTTGTGACCCGGCTGTTAGGCTCTGTCCAAAACCTCATCAAGGGGGATTCGGAGTGAGCTTCATCACGTGGCTGCAGAGTTTGTGCTGCAACCTTAAAAAAAAAAAAAAAAAGTTTTAGTAGCTCCTCATGTTTGGAGTCTGTTAGCTTCAGGCACTACAACAAGTCCAGAGCGGTGGTCTGTGGCTGGATCTGACCTCATGTGGTCAGCGGGCCAGGATTAGTGGTTTCAGACCAATCTATGGCTGCATCCAACGTGTACTATCGCTTTCTGCCTCCTGTGGGAACACGCAGGCTCAGGTTCAGCAGTAAAATATGATTATTCGCATGCCTGTCGTCCAAAGACCACAGCTGGTTGTTGCAGACTGGATGAGCGATCCGTCAGGCGCTGCACTACAACAGAACGTCCTTACGTGACTGCCGCTTTTTGGGGAGGTTTCCAAAGCGTTACATAGAAGCGACATCAAGCAGAGGTGGAAGGTTAAGACAATAGTTGTTGATTGGTTTGATACTAATGACCCATTGAAAGCCACCCCACTCTGCCTCCTTCCTCCTCAAAGTCCCGATGAACGTCATGGCCAAGCTCTCCGGTGCTTCAGCACGGAATGTTCTGGCCTTGCCTCCGACCTCCTCTTTATCTTTTTCTTCTCTGCTTTAGCCTGAGTTACTGGAGTTGCCGATATTAGGATTTATTGCTGCGAGGGAAAACCGAGGAAGCTTATGAAACATTTTCTCGGGCCTCTTCCTGCTGGCTGCCGTGCGTCGCTTGTGGTCAGGTCTGGGGCTCGCAGATGTGTCTCCAACCATCGCAGCAGGAACATTTGAAGACACTTGTAAGATGTGGAAACACCAGATTGATGTAGTTGGTCTTCAAAGCTTTTTCTGAGAAGCCAGAGTTGCGATTGAAGTGTTTTTCTTCCATGGGGTGTGAATTACTGTGACCTCGTGCTTCTGATATGCTGGATTTGAGAAGCAGCAGTACACATCTGTATGTCTGAATGGACGGGACCTTCACTATGCAAACTTTCCTCTCTCTTAGAGTCAGAACTCAGACGGTGCTGTTTTAGAACCTTCCAAAAACCATAACGAAAAACAATCCCTGTTGCAAGTGATCCGATCTTTCCATCTGATCATATCAGCATCATTTGTTAGTTTTTGGAATGCATTTCTCTTGACATTCCCTCACTTTCTTTCCAGACTTACCCATATAAGGGTTGTAACTTTTTAAACCTCCTCCAGTATCTGCAGTGTTGCACATGTTTGCACGCTGCTTACAGAATATTACAGACTCTAGAGGAAAGGAGAAGCAGCACTGCTAAATATCTGTCTGCAGCTGCAGACTCCGGTCACAAGACCTCTGTGCACACACACACACGCAATATCACACGCATTCACACACAATTCCCGCAACAAACTTCTGCAACTGTTACCTGCCTTGACACCAGTCGTGGGGTCGGTGCTGGTTTTCTCCGGTTATGGTTTAGCGTGCCAGTCGTGTTGAGGTTTCATTGAGTTGCGCTGCTCAGGAATCATCCCTTTTTTCGGGTCTTTGTCCTTGTGGTTTGAGCCGCTCCCCCCCCTCACTCGCCCTTTCAGTCCCGTGCGTAGCAGCAAGCCGCCAGCCTTTTAGCGCAGGCCCTGCTTCCTTAAAACGTCAGCTGTCCCGGGGCTCAGGCTGGGGGCATGGTTCAAAAGCCAGCCTCTTCAGCGGACTGAGCTTCAACCGCTGATGCCTTGAGCTTTTCACAAAGGATGGGGTGGGGGATGTTGGAGAGAGAGGGCTGAGAGGGGTATGCTTGTTTTTCCTCTCTCTCTCTCTCTCTCTCTCTCTCTCTTTCTTCCTCAGTTTATTTTTTTTGGGGGGAGTTGTCCGGCCTCCCTCTGATGTCACTGAGGAAAAGAAACCCATAAAGCAGAATCACAGAGGTGCTTCATTAAACTTTGCTTCCTTAACAATAGCAGTTCTGCTTCTCTTATTATGCAGGTGACTTGAAATGAAAAAAACATTGAAGGCCTGTTTTTGTTTCTGAGGCTGTTGGCTGAGTTTTGAGCAGCAGGAACGAGTCACGTTTTGTCTTGAATGCATGGTTCGTTCAGGTGCCTGAAATCCCTTGAAAAGGCTGGAATTTCAATGAGGTGTTCTTGAAGATTTGGAAAGTTCTTAATTTCTGCATCAAGTCCTTGAAAGTGCTTCATATTCAAACTGTACAGTTTGGTAATAAAGTGAATTCTAGAGTTTGATTAAAAGCCTAAATTTGTAAAACATTATTTTCAGTTGAAACCAGGTATTTTAATACGCCTAATAAAAAAAGAGACTTTTTTTCTCAGTCTTTTTTCTTGTTTGCAGTTATAATTTTCAAAAATATTTCTATTTTTGAAATGCCAGGAAATTTAACATTTGGGGTTTTTTTTTACATTTTTCTTTTTTGCTTGATTTTTATTATTTTTAAGCACATAATTTTGAGTAGCAAAGTCACTTTAAAAAAATTTGTTTGCATTGTTTTAATGTAATGAATGCTCTTCATTTGCAATGGCTCAGTGGCGTCTTGTGTGTGATTGAGTAAAAAGTTAGCTTGTTTCATATGAATTTTCTTTGTTAAATTAGTAAATTAGTTTTGTTCTTGGACCAGTCAGGTCCCAACATTTCAAAACAAAAAATTATCTTTTATTTAACTTGTTCCTGCTGTAGAATACCATCACAAGACATTAATAAGCCAAAATAAAATCTGTCACACCTTCAGAATTAAGTTTATTTTTTATTATATACATACATGTTGACTACGAAAAGCATATGAGGCTTTACATATATCAAGATGGCTACTGTGCACTTTGCTCCTCTCAGAAGTGAAGGAAAACTTAACAGTCCAAAGTAGAGTGAAAAGTTTAAAGAAAGGTACCTGAGGAAAATGAAGTTGAATGCATCTTTTAGTTCAAGCCTGTGAAAATGACCTTAATGTTTGTTAAATTTGAATGACAGCAATGGAGTTAATATAATTTGGCCTATTATAGGCCGTAAGGTTTCAAATCCATTTTGGAAAAACTCCCTGATTATATTTAATCAGCAGCATTTTGTCACCCACCCACCCACCCATCCTCCAGAATGGTGAGGATAAAAAAGTCCTTAAGGAAATCCTGAATTATATCAGATAATAATGAATTGAAATAGTTTTTCTTTATATCATCTGTCTTGCTTTTATATCCAAATTGTGGTGCTGTAAAAGTTTGAAAACTTACCTTGAAAACACTTGAAAAGAGCTTGACTTTTACAAGTGTACGACCACTAAGAATGTCCTCTTGTTTAGTAGTCGTCTTCTGTAGCAACCACAGGGGTTGCTTGTTATGCCGCTGGGGTCTTCTTCGGGCGCCTTCCTGTCGAGAACAGCTGGATTCAAGCGGCCAGGTAAAACTGATTTGTGGCGCTATCACGGCAGAACGTTCGCTCCAGGTGTTGCCTGAAACTTGTTGACAGCTTGTTTTGTTTTATCACTGCTGTCATGTTCCCAGAAAAAGGAATATTGGACTTATGTTTTTTAAGCAGCAAACTCGGAGACGAGGACAGGACAGAGGGGGGAAGGAGTTTGTTTTTAACCGCCTCACTTCTCTGACCTTTATTGATCCTCTTGGCTTCAGCGCATGTAAACGCGCATAACAACCATCCTAACCACAGGTTCCCTGAACATGAGGGTATGCTGTGCTGCTGTTCCAGCCAGCTGCTGTTCTCCCAGATCTGCTCACAGAAAGCAGCTATAGCAGCTAAGCCTCTGGGATCCTTTCCCTCCTCCCCTGTCCGTCTCACATTCCCGGCTACAGCCTCCAAATTCCTTTAAATGATTCTCACTTTCCCACCCTTTTCTTTATCTGAGTTTATTTAACATGGTTCTGTTCTGCTTTCAGCATTGACTGCTGAACATGGTGTGTTGTAAAAGTATTCACACCTCTGTAATTTAAAATCAGAAACTTTGATTTATATTTGGCGGGGATTTTATGTCATAGATCAACACAGACACAGACATCATTTCATTCACAGTTTATGGTTTACAAAATGGTTTACAAATTGAAATCTATAAAGTGAAGCATGCGTTTCACTTTATAGTGAAACGCATGCTCCCTTCTGTGTTGCTTCTAGTCTTTTTGGTTATGTACAGATGGACATTTTGACTCATTCTTCTTTGTAAATGACCTCAATCTCAGACTGCATCAGCAGTGTCTGTTAACATCAGTTTTTAGGTTTTGTCAAATTTTCTCAATTGGATTTCGTCCTGGTCTTTGATTGGGCCATTGTGACGTATGAATGTTTTGTTCCCCAGTGGCTCTTGATGCGTCTTCAGGTTTGTTGTCCTGCTGAAATTGGTTCCAGTGTTGATCTTGTATTTTGCTCCATGCTTCTTTATAATGGGATTAAGAACAGCATTCTGACAGCATGGTGCTGCCACCACAATGTTTCACAAATGGAATGGTGGGTTCAGGGTGTTGGGTTTTCCATTACACATAACCAAAACATTGTATGCAAACAAGTTCTAGATTTACATGCAAGCAGAGCTTGTTCTTCAACATTTCCCATTTGCCCTTGTTGTAGGACTGGACAATAAATCAATATCAGTAGCGATAGACAACTGATCAATGTCAATGGATGATGCGCCTGATAAAATGATCAATAATTCCACTGATCCAGAACCGCTCAGCATTCTGGGGCTTGCAGGCAGTGGACAGACTTTAGCCGCTCTAACTCTCACAGCCAGCTGATCAAGGTTGGTAGCATCAACTAAACTCACTCGTGCTTTGGTTGCCTAGCAACAACCTGTTGAGTAACATGTGCAGAGGCAGTTTAAAGTTTTGCCATCGTGCCTCAAAAATAAAATAAAAACTTGCTTAAAAATAAAAAACGGCATGGAGTGACACTAGATATGAGGTATTTCAGGTATTTAAAACAAACAAAAAAAGCAATAATTAGCGATATCGACTGATATGAAACGCTGACGTCATGATATGTTTTTCAGCCATGTTGTCCAAACCTAGGTTGTTGCAACTTATACACAAGGACTCCTTATGATCCTGTTGCAGCTATTCTTCTTACAAAATTAAAGTAGGTGTGAATAGAAAAACCTCAAACATTTTTTTTTCTTCCACTTCACCTTGCTACACATCTTTGTTTTGGTTTCTGGTCCTGGACTTCGGCCATTAGCTTGTCAAAGCATCTGAGAACGGCTCTGTTCTCGAGGAGGACAAACAGCAGAAGGTTTTTCTTCTCATCTGCTAAGTGATAAACTTTGCACATCTGCGTTCAATCTCTGGCCTGGCGTGTGAAAGAGCCATTGAGCAAGACAAGAGGGTAAGAAAAACGACCCCATCAGACTGCTCCTGAAATGTGCTCAATGTTCATGGATCTCCCAGCGTGGCGGGAAGCGGCTCCCGTGTATGTCCCCTAAAGTCATCATTTATATAATAAACCTTTAACTTTTGCTCTAAGTGACTGCCAAAAAACATGAGCTGTCATTGTCTGCTTATGCTGGAGCAACACCTGTTCAAAAAGCCTGCTTTGTTTGTGGTCATCTAACACATGTAGACTCAAATAGTCTGAATATGCCTGCTGGTTTTACACCAAACACATCCCACCTGAATGAGTGAACCTAGAGATATTTTGTTCTGTCGTCTCGTCCGGCCGTACCCATTGATCTGAGCTCTGCTCTCCCAATAAAACATATCTTCTTCCTCCTCCTCCTTCCAGGGATGTACCTGTCCGACCTGACCTACATCGACTCGGCCTACCCGTCCACAGGCAGCATATTGGAGAACGAGCAGAGGTCCAACCTGATGAACAACATCCTCCGAATCATATCGGACCTGCAGAGATCTTGCACCTACGGTGAGACGCGCTCACGGACGTAGTTTCCTTCAATGCATGTGGGTGTTGATTGTAGATGGGGTGGGAATATTTCAGCCATGTTCAAAAAGTTTTAAACTTTCAAAGAAGATTAACTGAAATTCACAGGAATTAGAATGGATTTGTTTGACGGTGATAAACTTGAAATATAAAACGATTTAATGTGGCACTTTACAGTCAGGAAAGATCTGTTTCGCAAGACAGTTGTCAGAAAAACAAGCAAGATTTTCTGTATTTACCCTTGAATATAGATGATTTTCCTAAATGAGACGCTCATATCGCACTGCTGACTGCGGAGGTATTGAGGCCACGCCCCCTACATTCACTATAGCTGTAGTTCAGAGTTCAAGACTTATTCTAAACACACATTTTGGTTCATGAACTACATACATTAAATTACGTTTTGCAAATTTTATAAGATTCATATTTTTTTACATATAATAATAATAATAAACATTTTATTTATAAAGCGCTTTTCAAGACACTCAGACTCTGTACAGTAATAGACTGAAAGCAACAATAGTAACAACAGATGCTGAACTTATTAACCTTGGACAAACAAAAGTTTTAATATGATCCAGTGTCTTTAAATAAATGAATTCTCATGGAAAGCTTCCAAATTTGAATACTTTCAAAATTCCCTTTAAATTTAATTACCGTTGGACATTAAATGTTCAAACCTTATGCAACCCAGCTGGTTATACTGGGAGTGTAAGCTACTTGATTAGACATTAGATATTAGCCGCCCTGTACGCTGCCCCCTACTGGATACCTACTGATGTTCACAGAGGATTTCTCTGAGCCAGAATATCCAGCAGTCGGATCAATTGAGGAATATTTTGCTAATATTTTGTAATGCAGGACTATAGATAAAAACACATAGATATCTCATGTCATTTAACAAGTATTGGCAGTTTTAAATTAATATGTTTAGAGAAAATTAAAACACTTTTGTGTCCATTAAAGTGGACATTATGCATTTCTTTATTTAAAAATGTATATTTTTTCATGACAGCTGATTCAAAACACTAAGGATACAAAAATAAAGAGGGGGTAAAAAGACGAACGAGATTCGCAATCTCTTCGCTTCATTTTCTGTTCCCTAAGAGGCAAAACTGTGCTGTTATCGCTTATAGTTAAGCGAGTATCCTATCCTGTCCTATCTTATCCAATTTATTCCACAAAATCCCATAGGGTGAATACCATCAATATTAAAACAAATACTGGCATAGTACAACTTTTGAAATATTCTTATATGAGAAATAAAAAAGAAAAGAAAAAGAAATCATTGTTTTAAATCAATATTTTTGGATTAAAAGAGGAAGCAGTCTGGAAATTGTAGCTTTTTGGGTGAGTGTATTCCTTTGCCGGCTCTTGAGACCAGAATCTTGAGGTTTTTCTGATTATTTTGTTGTGAATTGAATTAATTCACTTTTGTTTCAGCTCTGGTGCATGAATGTGTCTTTTCTCTCAGATATCCCAGTGTTGCCTCACATCCAGAAGTATTTGAACTCTGTCAGATACATTGAGGAGCTGCAGAAGTTTGTGGAGGATGAAAATTACAAGTAAGAAACACTTAAGTTGCTCACTTATTAAGCACCAAAAAAATATTTTTATTAAAACTGCAACTTTTTACATTAGTTTCTAGTAAATGTTAATGTTTCCATTTTGTTGAGATATAGCGATATCATACACCTCTACTTTTGACAATAGGAAAGACAAAAGAACATGTGCATCATGTGTGGAAATTTCCATGAGACAAAAAATGAACTATTGACCTAAATTTAGTCACATCTACAAACACTTAAAAGTTTAAAACAACTGGACTGTGACGACAAAGACCCAAAATATATTTGCATAATCAGAAATGATAAAAAGGAAAGAAACAACAACACTGAATTGGCAAAGTTCCTCTAAGAGGGACATCATAGGGGTTTTCAAGTCTCCATAAGAGCTACTTGTATTTTTAAGCAAGCCACACATCACATGCTAGTAACTGTAGAGGTATATGAATGAAAAAGTTCTGATGCACTGATATTTGTTGTTTTCTGCTTCATCAATCAAATACAGCTTTTAATATATTTATATTTATGGTGTTTCAAGGAACTGTTCATGTAGAATCGAACGGTTTTGCAATAAAAATACTCTTAAATGACTTAAACACATTCTGCTATGCTTGTATATGGCATATTCATTGAAAGTCATATTTGAAAAGGAGTTGCCATGAACAACCCAGACACGGTGGTGGCAGTGTCATGCTTTTCTCCCAAAAAAAGTTTTTATGCATATTTTAATCTTCTCTCGTTGTGCTGGTTAATTAACTGAAACAACTTTCTTCGACTGAGGCACCGAAATACTAAACAGTGCTAATCTGATTTGGTTTCCAGCGCTCTGTTATTGCAACAACAATCACTATTCATCTCATTTTTAATTTAAAGAAAGCGAATAACTTCACTGTTTTCATCCAGGTTGTCTCAGAAGATCGAGCCAGGCACCAGCACCCCTCGAGCCAACGCCTCCAAAGAGGACCTTGTTGGTAAGTCAGAGTTTTTGGATCTCTCTTCTACTTTTGTAATTTTCTATTTATTTTCTTTTTTTTTTTTTTTAACAGGTCAGGAAGCGTCGTCCTCCCCTCTCTGCGGTCGTAAGGGTTCTGTAGCGGCCGACGTCCCCGCCACTCCTCCGTCCCCCAGGAACCTGCTGCCCTACGGACACAGGAAGTGCCACAGCCTGGGCTACAAGTCAGTCTGACTTTTGTCGTCACTCATCGTTTCTTTCATCCATTTATTCATTCATGTATTTATGTTATCCATTCATTTATTAATTTCCCACCCCCCACGCTCCCCTTCAATCATGGCTGTAAGTTAGCTAGGAAGCGAGAGGCAAAGGTTTTTTTTTTTGTTTTGTTTTTTTTTTTCCTTCTGTCCTACAGCAATGCTGGCAGCTCCCTTTATGTCCCTCCTCTCTGCTGTGTTGTGTCTCCTCAGTTTTATCCATAAGATGAACACAGTAGAGTTTAAAAGCGCCACATTTCCCAACGCTGGCTCCCGTCATCTGCTGGATGACAGTGTGTTGGAGAGCCACAGTCCCAGCAGGGGACAGGCAGAGAGCTCAACTCTGTCCAGTGGCATTTCGCTCGGTGAGACTGAAGCCTCTGTAAAGTTGATGAAAAAGCCACAGCGGTAGCCAGGTTGCATCACGGTGACATTCACCTTATGGTTTCTGTCCCCGGTACAGGGAGCAGTGAGGGCTCCGAGCTCAGTGAAGAGATGTCTTGGCCAGCTTTTGAGAGGTAATGCATCCCATTTCTGCAGGTTACCGTGCAGATCATAAAACACTGTCATCGCTGTGATCACATGTCTGTTTTTTTTTTTTTTTGTTTTGTTTTGTTGTTGTTTTTTTTAAAGAAGCCTGTGCAAATAAACTGCAATAAATCTTTTAAAAAATTCCCAGCATTTGCTTTCAGGCCGTCACGCCTCATCCCGCCACTCCTGCTCTCAAAAGAGAGCGACGATATGCAGACGCTACTGCTTCTCCAGCAGCCTAAAAATGCATTCCTGTGCTTCAATAAATCTCTTTACTAATGCCCCTGTGTGTGTGCGCGTGCGTGTGAAACGTACGGAGCCACACTGACCTGATCGGGAATAAAATTTTTAAAAATCCACAAGCCTGAGGAATCATCCTAACCTCTTTTCCCAAAGCACCATTGTTTTTGTTTTGTTTTTAAAGTACCTCACATCCATTTTTAAATCCTCTAACTAACTGACTGCTCATCATTCAGAGCTAACCTGTGCAGTTTGAACGGGAAAAAAAATAAAACCCACACACAGATTAACAGTGACCCGTGCCCCGTATCCTATCCTGTCCTATCTTATCCAATTTCTGAACAGGACTCGGTTCTATCACTCTCTGGGCCCAGTGACCCGTGTGGCCCGCATCCCGTACAGAGGAGTCCTGAGGCCCAGCAGGTACACCCACCTCGACCAGAACCAACTTCCATCTGATCCAAAAATCTCTCTCAGCCTTTTTTTGTTGTTTTTGTTTGTTTGTTTTTTGTTTCCCGCACGCTTCATTCGCTGCCAGGCCACTGCGTGCTGGTGCTTAGCCGGTGTAGAGTTGAGGCATAACCTGGGGGTTTGGGGTGATAGTGCCGGGTGTTGGTGGGACACAGAGAAGAGGTTCTCTATGGGGCTACAGGTTCCTGTCTTTTTGCTGCTGTTGTTCTGTATTCTAACTGCGGCGTTTCTTCGATTTTCTTGCATGTCTGTCACTCACACACACATGGTGGGGGGTTAAAATGGAGGTGTGGGCCTCTGATAGCTTTGAACAGAAAGGATGACTAGAGCTGCAGCTTAAAGTAGGAGTGGGCGATGTGATAACGTTATTAAAACATTTTAGCTGCCAAATCTGGCCTGATTGCAGCAGTAGAGAAATTAATAAGAAAACTGCTGTAAAACAGAGAATATGATACAATTTGTAGATGTGATCTAATGATTCTAGGATCTTTTTCTCCCTTTATAATTTCAACAACTTGAAAATAAATGGCAATAAACATTTGATTATATTCAGTGCTGTGAAAAATATTTTCATTCTTACAGATTTTTCTGATTTTGCTTTTTTTGTCATATCAAACTAGTTTTAATGTCAAAGTAAATAAAATATCTTATCTTACTAGTGGATGGGCATTTATCGTGTTGTTCAGGGGTCCCCAAAGTGGGTCCTCGAGGGCCGGCATCCTGCATGTTTTAGTTCTCTCCCTGGTTTAACGCACCTGGATCAAATGATGGCTCATTAGAAGGCCTGAGAAGACCACTGACATGCTGGAAAGGTTGTTGGTACTACCTACAGTTACCTAAAAGAGAAATAATGTATAGTTATAAAACATTTTTACCAGTTTCACAACAGCACCACAAAATATCAAGATATAATTCTAAGCCCATATTGCTCAACCCTGTTTCATATTTATATAAATATGAAGTATCAAGCTTGAGTAAATACAAAAAACCGGTTTATAGTTATGATTCCATATCTTAGGAAGAAAAAAAGTTATCATTGACCTGGCCTTGAACACTGTTATGAAATCATCTAAAATGAACCTGTCTGACTAAAACATCTCAAAAAACAATAACTTCCTTATTTAGGGTCTGGTTGGTATGGACAGCTTTCTTTTTTCTTTGTACGTCCCTAATAACTATAATCATAATTTGAAAACTGCATTTTGTGTCATTGTTGTCTGATATTAACATCTGTTTGATTATTTGAAACATTTCAGTTTGACAAAAAAGCAAAAATAAAAGAAATCTGTGAGGGGTTCAATACTTTTTTTAAACAGCACAGTGTTGGTCTATTGCAGCTTAAAGCAACTTTCAGCTTTGGATTCATAAAACAGTTGGAATGAGATTTATCTAAGTGTTGTTGTTTACCTTTTTAATTAAAATGCAGGGTTTGAGTTTGGCTTTACAGACTGAGGCTGAGTGCTTTTTCAGTTTGAGTCGTGGTTGATAGAAGTTGGCAAAGATGCACAAATGGATGAAAATCTTAAAAAAATAAAAATAAAAAGTTTTTCCACCAGAAAGCTTTGCTAAATGTTTCTTTCTTGGAAAATTGAGTGAAAATCATGATAGTGAATTTGATGTAAATTGATGTTAATATTTCTGTCACATTGCCCACTCCTAGGTTGAAGAATTATGTATAAATTATCTGGTAATAAATTACTTTAAAGCTTTTGAAGGGGGGTGGGGGGGACATCTTATGCATCAATTCTGATCTTTCTAGATTGTAAATGTAAGCTCTTAATGTAATTCCAAAGTACAGTCATGGCCAAAAGTATTGAGAATGACACAAATATTATATTTTCACATGATCTGCTGCCCTCTGGTTTTCATGTGTGTATGTCAGATGTTGTCATCACATACAGAAATACAATTGCAATCATATTATGAGTAACAAAAGCTTTTAATGACAGTTAGAATGAGTTAATGCAGCAAGTCAATATTTGCAGTGTTGACCCCTCTTCTTCAGGACCTCTGCAATTCTCCCTGGCATGCTCTCAATCAATTTCTGGACCAAATCCTGACTGATAGCAGTCCATTCTTGCACAATCAATGCTTGCATTTTGTCA